>JAODUK010002898.1:0-11792 GCA_027564635.1 Typhlichthys eigenmanni | reverse complement strand
ACACACAAAATATCCGTATTTATCCACTTACCAAACGTTTTACAGGTGAACAGCGTGGATGCCATGATATGCCATTACCACGGCGGATGAGCGCCACCGCGTTACCTTGACCTCACTTGGACAGCTGTACATCCGCATTCCCCGAAATTCAAAGGTCACGTGATGCAAAATGGAAAGGATTCTGTTGTAAAGCCTATATTTTATATTAAAAATGTTCCTTGAAACTGTGAATTTTAGTCAATAACCCAATGCTTACAGTATAGCCAATATTTCATTTTTAAAAGTTAGATTTATTCTGTTGTTTATTCATTTCAAAATGTTTTATTGAAACGGGGAAAATCGTGGACATTTTCAGAAATAGCATATATTTCAATTTAAATTAATAATTGTAGGCTATATATCCCAAATTATGCCAATATACCGAAATTCGCCTACGTCAGCAAGGCTGCCCTAACTCGCCTACCTGTAGGCTTACAACCATACAAAAATGAAGCCTATCGTTATTTGATGCAAAAACAATCTGCCTATTTAATAATTTCACTGGTTGATCACATATAGCCTAATATGTTTGTGTTTTAATAATATAATGTAAGAAAGTTATTTTTAGAAGATTTAGAGCATAGGGCCATTAGAAATGCATTGACAATATTACGTGCAAGACCAACGTAATGGCACGAAAGATACGTTGGCATATAACGTAATCGTGGTTACTGTAATAGTTTCCAATAATTCTTGTGATATACGATTGGTTTAATGAGTTTTAAAGGACGCAAGTTTTCGTGCCTCCTCCAAAAATATGTTTAGACTGTGCAGAGCCACGGAGAAGAGAGAGTCGCATCAAATGTGAGCACACAACAAAAAATATGTTAAATGCCTAAAATATAATTTAACCCATTGTTTATGACGCCAGAAATAGGCATAAATAGACACGTGTGTCTTGATCAAATAGAAAAACAGGGAATATTAATGAAAGCCTATAGGAAGGCATTTGGTGGCCTGTGATTTGGAGGGGTTATTCCCTTATTCCATACGTAAACATGATAACGTTTTTTGACTGTCCAAAACGTATAGTTGTGTACGTCCCCACACATAAGTATAGGTGCGTATGTGAGAATCTAACATAACGTACGAAAGCTTACGTCTGTGTAGTGAGATCACATTGATCTCATACACCCCAATACTATCAAGCCAAATGCCCCTTCAGTTTTATTTGCCAATTTCAGAGAATGCCTAGGGTCGATTTACAACAAAGGGACAAAAAACAAAAAGATTATAAACAAAAGTACAAACAAAGTTTGTATTGTATAAATCTATACAAAATTAAATGCAAATCATAATCAGTGTTAACATGGAAATGCATTCAACTGCTTCCAAATGCCGCCAAGTAAACTGTATATGTTTGGCACAATTTTACAGTTGGGAAGTCAACAGGCTTTCTGAGAAACCTTGGACAAAAAAACTGAGAAGATAGTTTCCATGTGCAAAATTATCTACATTCTACATACACATACATCAACCTCATCATCAGAGACCTGTATTCAACATTTTGACAACATTATTGGCATTATCCCATTCAGTAGTTTTTCTAGCATTTGAAGTACTGGCTGAAGTGGGGAATTTGAAAGTGGTAAACAATAGGAAAGAGAAGGTTTGATCAATGTAATTAATTGCCAACCTCTATTTACACACTAACTGATTTGAGAGATAAAGGCGGTGTTATCCTTTTATATGCTGTCCATTGTCTCTTGTGTATTGCTTTGTGGATTTGGCCCTTCTTTTCCTTTCATCAAGCAGTGTGTTATGACTGGCAGCCACTTTGAGAAAAAACTTGCAGACAAATTGAAGTGATTTTCAGTTTGTCAGCTCACTGTGAGGTTGTCCAGAATAAGAAATTAGATCTGTTATTTTTCAACCCAAACACCACTGAGAATTTCTCAAATATCCAATTTGAATTTCTCCCTGGAGAGAACACAGAAGCCAATACAGTTAGAAAAAGACCACCCTTTTAGGGAATGTTTTGACTAATCAATGTTTAGAAGTTATTAGAACTGTTTTGATTTTGAGCAAGAGAGTTCATGGCCACAAAAAATTATTTTAATTTGCAGCTACCCATCTTGCTCCTGGTTAATTTTCTGCTCCTACTTTAGCTACCACCAAATATTCTGAACACATGTTGTAACATGCAAAACATTTTCTAAATGAAATTAACCGCAATATCGGTATAGGCCTGAAAATATTAGCAGGTCTAAGATGTAAGTTCTTATGGTTGTCTTACATTTGTCCCTCTTACTTCACATTTCAAGATAGGGACACTTTCTCTTTTTGTGGGCTGGAATAAATCTCCTCTCTCCTCTCTCACACTGTTTCACACCAACCACAAAGAGTTAATTCATGGCAAACATCAGTGGCCTATCATAATATTGAGGTAAGGAAGCTACATAGTTCAGGGTTCAACAAACGTTTAGTAATTAAACAGCTCCCGTCACACTGCTTTACACCATTTTCTCCACAAACAGTTCTTGACACTAACATTTTCTCTTTTGACCATTGAGAAAATTTGTAGACTTAATTCTCTGGTTGCCATGCTGGCTTACTCTGTAATGACGTAACCTCATGATTTGGACTAATAGTGTTACAGTGAAAATGTGTGTTCAGCTAAGTCTCCTTTTTTGAGTCACATACTGTACAATGATGTGTCTTGCTTAACAAAACTTTAATTGTATGCATAGCTCAGACTTATTAGACCTGCAGTAATATAAACCTCTGTGTTTAAATCCTACGTTCATTTCCTTCCTCGTGTCACCATCCAGCTTTCTTTTCCAATGATGGAACAGGAACAATTTATTGCAATTGTGGTCTGTTATGTCTCAAGGAATGCTTTGTGTGTTCCTCTGAACAGTTTCATTTTAATCTCATTCTTATAGACAGCAGCTGCTCAGCGAGGAATGATTGGTTACGATAGAATCTAGTCTAGTAGCCTTGTGGGGGTGGGACGCGGTGGTAATTAAGCCACACTCTCCCTCTAACAAGCAATCACAAACACAAGTCCCAGAGAAGCAAAAGCACACTAATGTTCATTCACAAATTCTCATTCATACATTCTGAGCAGGTGTATGCTCTTTGCACCGCCTCAGAAGTATTGCTGCCAAATAACCCAGGGAGCATTTGGCGTGGTGTGGTCCATAAAACAGTTGCTGTTTCACTGTACCTTGTCTAGACAGGACCCGTCTTTGGCCTACATTAGGTTCGGCACACCATCTTGAATATAGGTGTCGCCAAATGTTCCTGATTAGGAGCGTACAGGATTTCATATTGAATCTGGTTTTCTTAAAATCCTTTCACATATCCTTTCACACATAGCCTTCAGCCTTCCAAGCCAGAGCCATGTAAAGAGAGAGTCGCGCCATCTCTGTTCACTCCAATGGACCGTTTTTTCACAGCAACAGAGCCTCAAAATAGTTCCCTGAAGTCAGCGTAAATACAAAAAGTACCCTATAAATTATATTTTAAATGTAAATGGGTGCATTTATTGAATACTAGTTATCAAAAAATGAATTTATATATTTAAATTGCCCACCAAGCACTTCCTGTAACTATTTTGCCTCTCAATGAACAATGTGACAATTTCGAACTTCCGTTGGCGTAACTCTGTTCTTTCCATGGCTCTCTTCCAAGCTAGCTAATGTCGCAGGCACCAAAACGTATATTCATTACGCTACTGTAATTCTATGGGTGATTCTACATAATGAGTAATGATACCTATTGAGAACTATGACATTTCTGAATTGCACAGCCATTAGTGTGGCCATATTGTTGTTGTTATCTGGCAGCAGTAATACTGAATCATTTAAAGCTCAGGTCTGACTTTAAAGCTCAGGTCTGGCTTTACAGTAGACTCAGCACTAGCAGCACAGGGCAGCTATGTCATCATGCTCCAGCTACAATGCTTTGTTGTTTCTTGGCTCTCTTGCTTGGCCCACATACAGCACATCATGGTAAACTAGCAGCAGCAGCCAAGCATGTGGCTCCAATAATATTAATAGTTGTGTAACATAGGAGAGATCAGACACAAGACAAGGGAGCCATTCAGATCTTCGCTTACAATGGGCACTGGCTGGTTTGTGTGTGCTACATTACAGATTCGTGCGGTAGACATGGAGAGAAGAGATGTGCGGAGGTGGCTTTTGTACCAGTAGGATTGATGTGTGACAGTGACAGTCTAATAAAACGGCAACTGTCATGCCATAAATGCATGTTTGGAGAATAACACTTTTTCCCAGATGGGCCCAACACCAAACCCTCATTCACTTTGTCACTTTTTAAGTCTACGTATTTCATGGCTTTTGCATTTGATGGGTTCTGACCATGTCTCTGTGTCGACTGCTTGCCGCAACTTGATCAGTGTTAAACCATTCACAGAAGTTCAACTAAGTACATTATTATTTAATTGATGCTGTGACATTTCTGCAGAACTGTCGAAATAGCTTGCAATCAGAGCCGCCATTTGCTATGTTTTGTTGTTTGCTTGCACTGTGATGACATTGCCGGTGGTTTGTCAACAATCCATTTATGGCTCTTGGACAACTGCTTTCAAATATTTCACTATGAGTAAAGACTCATTAGAATAATAAGGGTGTGTTTGCACAGGCTCAGGATCCAGACCATGATTTGTTCCTCTCTAACAATCAGACTCTAAATAATTTGATGTTTTAGAGGCATTGACAACTAGCTGCAATCAAATCATTAGCAGTCTACCGGCCCACCTTCCATCATCTTGCTACTGTCAGCATTAAACCCACTTGGGATGATTTTCAGAACACCGGCACTTGATGTATTGCTGTCATATGATTGGCTCGCGGGTCTATATCTAATGTGGAATGGTTTTGAAATAAGAGTTCCCAGGAAAAGCAAGGTCAATTGTAAAAACGTGGAAGTTCAGTATGGTACCTGGGAAATGTCATGACAGAGTGTACAACATGCATGTCCATAATGCAGAATACTGTACATGTTCAGAAATCAACACAGGACATGTCCAGTGTTGATACTGTACATGCAGCTAACCGATCAAGTGTTAACTGATGTATATGGACAACGTCCCTTTGTGTAAGTACACAGGACTTAGCATAAGATCGCTGACTACATTCGAGTCTGTGCATGTGCATGTGTGGACCTACACTTTCTTGTTGATATTCTTCAAACACACATCTACATAGATTTATAGCACGCACACGCGTGTGTGAACACGCACACACCTTATTTGTTTACAACTGTGTCATAAACAATAGAAGATGAATATTACAAGAACTCCTGGTTACATATGTTCTCATCAAGTAAATAGGATGGCTGCATAATGTGAAACACAATGGCAGGCATGTGCCACATATAGAGACACTTCTGAGTGTGTGTGGGTGGGATTGCTGTGAGAGCCGACACAGCAACTATAGGTGAGATATAGTTGCAGTGGATTACAGCATGATTTCAGCACCATAGCATAGAGGTTCTAGGACACTAGACACTGACTACCAAACTTAATCAATAAACCCCTATTAAGCCCCTGAAAGCTTCTTCCCTCAAGCTGTTTAAACACCTGGCTATACACCTATAGCCCCCCCCACACACACACACACACAAACACACACAACCTGCACACAAACACACACAGACATACAGTACCCCCGTGGATCACCTGTACACATTTAATGTTACACTGTAAAGCTTACATACAAACGTACTTATTTTCTATACTGTTAATACTGTCAATTAAATCCACACTGCCCTACTGTATAAGGAGATCAGCTGTCTTGTCAATGCACGTCTCTGTGTTGCATGGAGTCTTGTGATGCATGTGGTACTTTGTGTTGGCATGCTGTTCATTTGTATACTCTGTATGGGAATGAATGATCATAAACTGAACTTGAACTTGAGATGAAGAAGGCCTTGTGGAAGTGTGATATCAGACCTGCTGCTGACCGTACCACCAGTCGACAGCTGTGTGTGGATGGGGTTCACATGCTCGAGACAGAGAGGACAGTCAGAAGACAGCAGAGGAGAGCCAGGAAGAAAACCACCATGGCTGCCACCAATACCGCCATCAACACTATATGGTATCTAATATTATATTATCAATATGCTGCAATAGATACATGGTGTGTGTGTGTGTGTGTGTGTGTGCGTGCGTGTGTGTGTGTGCGTGCGTGCACATGTGCATGTGCATGCATGTCTGTGTGTGCACCGTACTGTTTTGTAATGTACTGTATTGGACTGCATTGGAGACTATCCCAGCAAGGTTATTATAATATTACATTTAGATACGTCAGTTTCGTAATACTAAGTTCATTTTTCATCACTCTCTCCATGCTTTAATTGCTGGCTCTGTGAACCTGGAACTGTGGATTGTTTTTCATTTCTCTAACACAAAATGCATTCAGTGATAACATATTTCACAATGTATTAATTCTTTCTCCACTCAAACTTAACCACCAGCTAAATTCCATTTTTGATTATTTTGCAAATATTGACATGGTCCTTCCAAAACTGTAAAAGTTAAGTTGAAAATCTAATATATAATTACTGCAATTTACTATATCCATGTTTTTTCCAAATTATATTATTTTTACTGTAATATTAATCTCTTTAATTCTGTGTATTTTATGCCAAATAGCATTTCAACAGCATTTCTATGTTGCAGATATCTTTTTCTCTCCCAATCTTTGTGTTGTTCCTTCATGCTACTTTCGTTTTCCGTGAATACTGTAATCGCACGGTATGCTCTCCATAGAGACCAGACTGTTTGTGTTCGTCATATAAGAGGGAAGGAGACTCGTGTCTCACCGCTTGACACAATTCACACTATCGCTGGCACCTGCCCATTGTGTAAAACTGCATCTTCAAAGGCTGTGAAGTGATGTCATGCATTTTCAGGTCCTGGTCAGTTGTGTGTATGGGCATGCATCTAAGCCAATGGGTATGTGAGCCTATGAAATTGTAATTCTGTAATTCCTGAGAATGTCTCACCTACAGTAGACTCCAGGTTATAAGAACTTCAAATAACTACAAATGGTAAGGCTTTCATGAATGGGAAGTAGGCTGAATAATGTATTGCATTACTGCACTACATCACCAATGAACAATCTCAAATATTGTTTTTACGATTGTTTTAGCATGTTTACGATTGTTGCTTTAAGGAGAAGCTATTTTGATCAATCCTGTTATAGTGTAGTAGCTGTGTTGACTATGCCTATCAGTGTGCAGATTGATTCATTTGACCATATTTTGCCAGGCAAACAAAATAGAATCAAGCACAGTACTGTCCACTACAGATTCAACCTGTTAATTCAAAGCACCACCTGTCTGCCAGGTGTAGCTAATGTACAGCAGTACTGTACCTCTCAACTGCAATCTTGCCTGCTGTTGCTATCCATCCAGGCTATAATATATCTGCTGTCTCTAAAGCACAGATGTAGACAGGAATTCTTATCGAACACATCCAGTCAGTCAAATCAAGCTGTATCAGTCTACAGTATATCAGCCCAAAGAAATGATCCTGATCTATCTGCAGACTAAATTATATACAAGCATACATAAATGTACATAGCCTGCTAACTTAAATTCAATGTTTTGTTTTGTGACGTTTGTTGAAAAGTGGTTTGCAACGTTGATTGAGTTACAATGACTTTATCCAACTACAGACTGTATTGACTCTTCTCTCTGAGTCACTCTTTTTAGTTGAACGCTCAAGGTCTCAACAGAATGAATGTCTCACAGCTGGGAGTGACCTCTTCTGTTGTGTGATGAAATAAGCAGAATAGCAAACCTGTGTTTATAAGAGCATGAACCCTGACTTGTGCAAAGACGGCTATTGTAGAAATCCCCGAACAGTTGTGGCCAAACATCCATCTCAGCGTGTTTATGTCCACAACGCACTCACACACAGACTATAGCTCTGAGCCCAGGAAATAATACATATTTGTATTCCTATTTGTCAGGGTATAAAACATGAAAGTGGGTTTAAAGTGGCATTAAATTCCACAATTGTAGGGAATACATGAAATATATGAAAGATATGAAATATATGAAATATGTTAAAAAAAATGATTGTAAGTGAAACTATCACACAATAACATGTATACTGTAGCAGACTTTAAAGTTATATGATCACATTATAACTACATGCTGTAGGTTTGTTGTAATCTTTTTTATATTGCATTGTTGTCGTGGGGAGAGTATCAAATGGTCAGTTACTAAGATGGAAGTATACAGGTGAATCCAGATGAGTTCAAAGGTCACATCATGTGGCCTATTAAGTGCTGCAACAGATAGCACTTAATAAACCTGTAAACCTGAGCATCTTTCTCAGTACGTTGCTCAAACAACTTCTGTTTCTGACCATAGCTTTCTCCAGCTTTCCAGTTCTTCCACTATCCAGAAGAAATTCCCTGGCATGTCAGACTCCCAGACAGCAGTAATACCATAGAACTATATGATTAATACGCACACACAATCACACACACGCACACGCACACGCACACACGCACACACACACACACACGCACACACAATCCAGGCCAGGTTCATAGCAGCAGTAGCACCACACCCTGTTAATGGAGATAGTCTACTGGGAGATTTTACTTTCTGCCATACAGACCTACTGTAGCAAGGTGAAATCTTCACTGGCCACTTGAGGTTCAAAACAATTTGTGTTTATTGTAGTCGAAACACTGTGAGGTTATGTTTAATAGTGGCATATTACAAAAGACATTTTGGCTGAAGGAACAAGGAAAGGCGGTGTAAATATATATGGGTGGGAAATATTGTAGTATAAACCCAATAACACCAACCATTATCCAGACTCAAATCCCATGAATTGTACGTTCCCAGACAGAAATGTCTAGTGCTGTGTGCGTGTGCGTGTGCGTGTGCGTGTGTTTGTGTGTGTGTGCGCGTGTGCGTGTGTGTGGGTGTGTGTGTCTGTTAAACTGTATTTGACAAATTATCTTTCCTCGGCTTCCTAGCCTGTTAGCTCAGCAGATGGAACCCTATGAAAGCAGAGATAGTTTTAAAGGGGTCATTTAGGGGTTAAAGACAGGGTGGGAAGTGTTTTACTGCCAGGAATTTCATTAATGCTCACAGCTGGAAGTAAATGTCAAATCTTATGTTTTATTGTGTTTCTTAATTGTATAGGTTTGTATTACCGGTAATTACTATTTTGAATTATGCCATAATGTTGAATTGATTTATGTTATAACTTTTGTGTAACCCCAAAGGTTAGTGGCCATATTGACAAATAGCCATTTAAATTTATCATGTTGATAAACACCTATCTTAAAGCACAAATCATACTTACTGAAACCATACAGGACTGTTTCAATCAAAAAATGAATATATATTCTGTTCAATATCAACTGCTGTATTTAGTAAGTAAGTAAGTAAGTAAGTAAGTAAGTAACGTTTATTTATATAGCACCTATCACAGATAAAATCACAAAGTGCTTCACAATGCTTCACATAAAAATGGAGATATGGAGAGACAAAGACAACATTTTTACAGTAGACATACAGAACATAACGTGTCCTAACAACCCTAGTTTAACCTGTTTAAATAACAGCGTCTTCAACTGTGTTTTAAAAGATTCTACAGAATGTAGTTCACGTAAAAACACAGGTAATTTATAGTAATAATTTGTGTGTTAGTTACTGTATGAAAGCTGCACGCAGGATTTTGGGCCAATTCTTTGCAATGTAGCATTGGTGCTATACCTTTTTGTTATGACAACAGCAATACAAGCATATCGTTCTTTAAATACAAGGTGTTAACTTTATGTGAGAAAGAGTGGAGTATTTTAAATGTGGCATTCTGAGACACAATTAAACTATGCTGATAAGCAGAAGAGCAGAGATAAACAGGTTTTTAACCATGTTTGATTTGGCCCGACCAAGGTTTGGTCTGGGCTGGGTTGGGCTGCTAAAATAGGCCTGAGAGCAGAACCGGTAGATAAATATTAGAGAGAGAGTGAGAAGAGACAGTGTGAAGATGTTGAATGGTCACAAACTCACACACACAGGCACGTGCGTGCACACACACTCGCACACACATACACCCTTGATCAAAAAGTATAATGGAACATCTGAACAAGAAGCTTCTATATCCATCCTGCCCTCTCACAACCCTGACAGTTCTCAGGAGAAGACCTGTATATATATACACACACACACACACACACACACACACACACACACAGAGCCATACAGACACAAGACAACTGTACTGTAGGTTGCAGGTAATCCTGTCTGTCATATCTCTTTGTGTTCTGTTATATATGCAAATGGTTTCATAATAAGATTTTGATCATCATCCTATAATCGAAATGTGTTCTTGTCCAGGCTGGTAAAGTGGGTCAGAAACCCTCAATGGTTCATGATATGGTTTTACTGTAATGTGCAAATGTTCAATACTTCCCAAAAATTTCGACAGAAATTTTAGTCTGCTCTATTTATAAATGCATATATAACTTTAGAAATATACATATATGTGCTTATATATGCTAATATTTCTACTAATATATGTACTAATATATGTACTGTCATGTAATTCTAAGTCCAAAGGTTTTATTCTCTCTCATTGAGAAATTCCATTCCAGCCATCTATGGAGCGAACGATTTGACATATGAACCTTTACAATGCTCCTTTGAATCCGTGAAAGAAGGGAAGTGTAGTCTTTCGCAGACTGAACAGCTGTTTCTCAATATGCATTCTTTTCTGTTCTTGCGTTCTTGTGACACGTCATCATTCACAGCCAGGTATTCTTCCAATTCACAAGTTTGCATCTAGCCAAGAACATATAAAATACCAGGAAGTATTCTCGATTACCGTTTTTTACCAAGGATGCATCCAGTGGTGACTTGTATGTGAATTTGTCCGCGGAATATCCCAGAATGCATTTTGAATCAACAAGCGGCAATGGCAGTCGAGAAAACACACAACAATACTAGCTATACTTTTCGAAATCCTACTGTTATTGTGTCACGAAATGCTGTTTTAAGAGTTTTTGAAGCAAGAATATATATGTTTTAACTTCAAATCTGTGGTAGATTTATCAAGATGGACTCTAGTTTAAAATTTGCTACAACTATTTTGTAGATGTGAGGTCATGCTAACAGACGGGGACAGGCGTTTAAAGGAGTACAATTTTGCGCTGATAATACCAGTGTTGTCATCCATAGGTATTGCGCAATAGCCTAGAACAATAGCCAAGAATACGCATCTCAATCTAGATCTGTCCTCGCATTTTTGCAAGACCATTCTCAGAAGGACACTTGGCAAGAACGTACCTCAAGAACACAAGTATGTACCTAACCTTATTGGAATTGAGAAACAGCATCTGTCTCTCTGTAAGATGCCAATGACCTCTCATAGAACTACAACCTCCAAACTATCGGCGTTCAATATCAACAGGAAATGTACAAAATGGACGCCACCCAGAAATACATTCTGGGAATACTTCTATCAATGGAATATCGTTTTTAAGAAGTTTTGGGTCGATCCAGGCAAGCTTTCTCAATGAACTCATCAAAGGTAAGGCGAAGTGTGTTGTTTTAAATTTGAAAAAGGTAATTTGTGTTGCTGATCTTTATATAATTTTTTGCCAGTCGTGCTGCTATTTGGAAGCAGAGACTATGGCTAGACCAATGTGAGTGAGCTCTATCCGATGGTGTATGACAGGGCTATTCAATTCCAGTCCTGGAGGGCCGCTGTGCTGCATGTTTTAGATGTCTCCCTGCTCCAACACACCTGA
>JAODUK010002897.1:0-11793 GCA_027564635.1 Typhlichthys eigenmanni | reverse complement strand
TTGTGATAAATAATCGCAATCTCATTATTGATCAAAATAATCGGGATTAGCATTTTGGCCATAATCGTGCAGCCCTAGATTATCCTAATCTCATTTAGACCCCAGAGCTGTAAGCACACACGCACACACACACACACACACACATACACAGACGAGGATGAGGATGCACACCTATGCATGCGCGCATGTTAACAGGAAGAGACTGGTGCATAGACTTATTAATAGATAACCTTAACCGATTTGAGAGTTCGTTCATGTGGTATTTTCATGTCGGAAACTCGTATTTACCATAATTCTGATAAAACGTGAAGGCTACATTAATTAGCATCCAAAGGGTGCATTATCTTTATTTTCTTATTTATGGTTTGGAACATGACCAGTGAGTCATGGAAGGTATCTTTTCCTGCCATGTTCAAGGTGTGTTATTGATTTTGTCTAAGATGTTTACTGTTTACTGTCACATTAGAAAATATCTTATCATAACCTTAACCTATTGGTGGATTCTTACTAAACATCATGCTATATTAAGACAAATATTATATCTACATTTAGTTATTCAAACATTATTTGGTCAGATACAGTAATGCAGTCCAGAGATGTACTGTGGCTTTGACACACAAGGCAAAAACCTCACATTGAATTCATTGTGTAAACACAGGTGTTGTAATTCTATTTATACACTGTGAGGCTGCACACTATTAAAGTACCTGGAGCTAACACTCTCTTAGCCATGACCATGTTCACGATACTGAAGCAGAGCTGAGCTTTACTCTAATTATCCTCCATTACAAGCTAAATTAGAGGACAGGTAAAAGACACGAGCAAACACGAGCTGGGGACAGAAAACAGTGAACACTTTGTGGTGAACTTTGACAATACCCAAGATGTCTCTGTAGTCGTATGTGCACAAATGAGCTACTGTAGGCTCAGAAGGCCAACTGTCAGTTGAGTGTGAGACTTGAAGCTGTGCTGTATATAAGACTCCACACATGTGCGTCCTCCACATTAACCCAGCACCCATGACCAACTGAAGTTCAAACCTCCCACATGATAAACACATACCGTACAGTCATACAATTATTAGCATTCAAAATGTATGGCGCAATTACAGCACTATCTGACCCCCTTCTGACTTCATAGATCATTCACAGCTGGTGGAAACAGATGTATGAAAATACATTCAATTATACTGAAACTAATTAATACAATTAATTGGACTGTTGGTAACGTTGACCAGCAGGCAAATATGCTGGGATGTGGACGCCCCACGGTATATGATGTATTCCAGCACAAACTGCTGGTTGTATTGTAAAGTTAGTATCTCATCATTAGTGTGGGGGATGACCGTACGTACGAGTTTGCGATCGTATACAAGTTAGCCATACAAGTGCACATGCTTCCAGAGATCGTGACGTACGAATAACAAAACGTCAGAGCAGCCATCTCCCGAGGCTCTCTGTCGCCTCCTACAGCAAACTCGGAGAACTGCAAGCGCCCTGCGGTTGTTTGAATGGGGACAGGCTGATCAGACATTCAGGCGTCGGGGAGCACTTTCACAGCGGCTCAACGACTACAAGGGTCCCCCGTCTTAAACGCAGAGCTTTGTCCCCAATAACATGAATGAAACTGAACTGGAGCTGCGACTGAACTCCTACCAAGCAATACAGCACGCACAGTGAACACACACACACACACACACACACACACACACACACACACACACACACACAGGCCCATGCAGACCACCACAAACCATGATTAACAGAAGGGGTGTGTGTGTGTGTGTGTGTTGCCCTACGAGGAATGTCAGCCCCCTCCTTATTTTGCCCCTCCCCCTCCAAACTCATCCATTCATCCCCTTCCCTGGGTTAAGGCAGCAGCAACAGAGAGGAAGACAAGACCGATTATTTTCATTGGTGAGAAGAAAAAAAGAAACATTCCTCCATTAAAACCAATGCTATTAACAGTTTGTTACAACCAGTCTCATCAATATACTGTCATTTCACTTATACAATATGTTGCCAGATAAAGAATACAGGCGTTATGACATCTTCTATATGCCATATATGGAACAGTCTCCACATTAATCTCTCTGTCACTCAACGGGGCGCAAGCTGAATTTGTGTGTGGATGCATGTGTGTGTGTGTGCGTGTTTGTACACACAGCACTCGGTAAGTACTGTGTGTTCATTAAGCATGCAAAATTCCATGAGAATTTCTACTTTGTCCAAAGACAACCAAGTGATTAGATGGCTCCGCGATTAAAGCTACTCAAACAGAGAGCACTCTGTACACTAGCATTCGGCTAGGAAGTGGAATGAAACAGATGCGTGTGCAATGCCAGCGTTTGTTTAATTCTCCATTTGAAGCTATTTTCCCACATTAGCACTAATTGTGCTAAAGGTTAGAAGAT
Organism: Typhlichthys eigenmanni; assembly: GCA_027564635.1. Lineage (NCBI taxonomy): Eukaryota > Metazoa > Chordata > Actinopteri > Percopsiformes > Amblyopsidae > Typhlichthys > Typhlichthys eigenmanni. Next base: position 9,380 of record JAODUK010002897.1, on the reverse strand, counting down.
TTAATTTACACCGATTAGTACCAGGTTTCACAGCAAATGGATGTGCCTCATCGCTTACAAAATGTCACACCTTATTGATTAAATAAAGCTGATTTGACTGTACAATGTGCTGCGTGTGTGTGTGTGTGTGTAATATGGTGTTCTCTGCCTCTCCAATGCCATTAGGACAAACTTGACTTGTAAAGGGAGAGACCTGCCTATGAGACACACCAAGAACAAAGTGTTGTGCTTAACACACTGAACCTCCCTGCACCCAGATTTTGAATATGCAAACTTCCTATATTTATTCATTCCACACTCCATGTGAACATATAGTGGCTTTAATATACCTTTTTTACAGTGGAAGTTCTAGCAAAAGAGGGGTTTACTTACTTCCTGTCTAAATTCATTGTTGAAGTCACTGTCCACACAGTTTATTACTTTTGTGTACTGTTCACACTGCTAGTTAGGTTTTTTTATTTCCCCCTTCATAAAGCCTAATCTAATATGACAAACTACATTTTAAAAAGTTATGTGAGTTGGGAATTTCTCCATTTACATGCTAGGAAGGAAGAAAGTGTTATCAGTAGCCCTTCCGGGTCATTGTGAAAATGTTCTCTAGTCACCAAGTCAAGTAAAATGTATTTCTATAGCCCTCACTCACATGGGAACACACAACACCCTCTTAACTGCTCCTTCCATCAGGCATGGACACACTTCCATCACAAACACATTTGTGCTTACTTGATTCTAGCCTTATTTTATCAACAACACAAATTTCCCTCAACTTTTATCAAGGCTACCATCAAACATCCGAAAAAAGAAAGAAATTATTAGTTCAACAAGATTATAAAATCTCTATCACATCAAAATGCTAATTTAAACAGCAACAACACTATACACTGGAAAAATACAGTGAGCCAAACAAGTCCACAGCTACAACTGGGTCTACTTCGACCAGGGAAGCACATTCTGTGAAACAAAAACAATCTCCAATCTAGTGTCCATGTTCCCACAGGTTCTTGCCATCGCGTGCCAGTTCAAACGCCTCAATGCTCCCGTCTCTGGATGGTAATGACAGTGAAGACTGCCACAGGTGGCAATAGCTTCTGTTCACCTTCAATTAGCGCACACATACACACACACACACACACACACACACACACACACACACACACACACACACACACTTTTCATTACAAGAGAGTGGGACCCCCACTGTTCTCTGGGTCATTTAAAATGGACTGCATTTATACAGCATTTTTCCAACCTTTCCTGCCACTCAAAGCGCTGTATACAGTGTTGCCTCACATTCAACCATTCACACACACACAAACACACACACACACATCCATACACCGACGGCGGTCAGCCATGCAAGGAGTTACCTGACCACCAGGAGCAGTTAGGGTTAGGCGTCTTGCTCAGCGACACTTTGTGAGGCGTTAGCGCCGTTCGAACCAGCAACTTAAGGATCACCTGTCACCCCGCATAATAATAATAATATAATAATCATTACAAATATTATGCGTTGCACTAAAAAGGAATTGCATGCAAAACAATATCAATACGACAAATGCAAATGCAGCGATTCGTGCTGGCACATCAAGTTCAGCCTGTGTCAGAAAACGCTTTGAAAAGCCTGATGCTTCCACTCGGTATGTAACAAATGGTATGGACTGTATGGCATGTAGACTTAAAGGCTCTGGGTTTGGCAGATGAACTGTGAGTGTGCGTGAGACGCACGTGCGTGTGCGCGTGCGCTTCACTGTATCAAATCTCAACTGCGGCAAAAGACCAGCCGTGCAGTGCACGTGTTCGTGTGTGTATGCTGTGTGCATGTGCGTGCACATGTGGAAGGCAAGCCAAGCTCTATGACCAGGTCAGGTTTGCTAAAGTGCCATCTGTCACTGCCGTAGCATAAAACACCCAAGCACACACAATGCACACAAAATCTTTCACACACACACACACACACACAGGCTGTTTGGCATACATGCAATACGCTAAACAACTGGGTCACAGGGAATACGTCGGCCTGGAATTTATGTCTGTGTCTGTGTGTGCGTGCGTGCGTGCGTGCATGTGCGCCTGGCCCATCCCCAAAAATTGTTTGGATTAGCGGGGCTCAGACAGAAAAATAATAAAATAATACAGTTGTGCATTCAATCGTAGTTTTGAGAGATAGTTTTACATTTAGATAGTTATCAAGCTACACATTTACAAGGTTACATTACTAATACAAAGGACAAGCTACTAGGAACATACATAACAGACCCATGGACACCATGGACATTAATAATAAACATGGTCGGGCTGACAGACAATGGTCTGTAAGCTTGACTGGAGGGGCTTCATCCATTTGTATTTGTGTGTGTGTGTGTGTGTGTGTCTGTGTGTGTGTGTGTGTGTGTGTCTGGCAGGCAGCCCTGCACTACTGAATAGCCGGTGGCATCATCATTACAACAAAACACAACTGTCCCACTGTCTACAGACTTTGCTGCTGTCTTTCTCACACGCGCTCTCACACGCGCACGCGCGCGCACACACACACACACACATTTTTTATTTTGTACTTCAATTCAAAACAGTGCAGGTATTTTACAACACTTTGACCCATGACATGCACACAAAGTGGGTCACAGGTCTGTGCACGTACCACGCACGTGAGCTGGGGGAAGGGGTTGCAAGCTGTGACCCACTTCTTACACACACACACACACACACACACACACAGGCCCAAGAAAAACAAGCCGACACGGTAAACAAAATCATTGCAAGCAAATGCATGCAAATGCTGTTAATGACACCAACTTCCCTGTAAATAAAATGTCAAAAGCATCCTGCAGGCATATCTCCCGATCTAGTGAATAATGGAGCCAGTTCAATTGAGAACTTGAACTGGCTCCATGTATGAAAAGTGTATACATGAGCTTGCATAACACAGTTTGGGTACTAAACCCATTTACCTGTGGTGTGGACACAAGAATCCCATTGGATGTTCTGAGACACACCGTGAGTGAAAACAGAAAAGTTATGGCTCTCTTAAGTCAAGGGTGGTGTTCTGTAGCGCAGCAGACTAAATATGTCGAGCCCTGGTTTATTGTCCGCTGACAATAACATACGAATGTGATTATCAAGTCCAGCCAACTGGACTACTGGCCACTCACAGAACAGGCACAAGGGGATGCGAAGAGGAGGAGAAATATTTAAGAAGTCCGTGTTCCAACTTGTTCTTACAGAGACAAACTGCTCCGAGGATGAACGCTGACTTGAAGGTTGATGACACACCTCGGGACACACATTATTATTCAATGTGTCAACAAACATCTGTTGAAATGCATAGGTATCTATCAGGGGACCAGGATCAAATGACTTAGCTAACAAATCAGTCAGCACAAATTTAAATTCCCTTTCAAATTAGACTACAAGTGTGTAAATTAAAGCCTAATAATAATAATTCTGATGCGTTTAAAGAAGCTCTTTAAATAGCTCTCTTTAAAAGCACTTTAATGGACCTGTGAGACTTTCACCACCGCAGCTGTGGTTTTGAGATACAGAGAGACTCATCCAGCTTGAAATCACAGGCATTTAGACAGCCAAGGTCGTTGATGCTTCAGCCAAAGTCCCACAAGTGTCAGAAGCACGGACGCTGATAGAGAAATGGGCAAAAAAAAAAACAACTGCCGGTCTCCTTTCATCGGCGCACACGCTTGAAGGAACTGTTGTCAAGACATGTAGCAGTAGTGTAGCAGCTATATGTTATGTTTGCACCTACACACTCAACACACGAACACGGCCCTTTACAGGTTGCCCGAGGAGCATAGCTGACTCGTCGTCAACATCTAATCTTTGCCTTGGCAAAAAAAAAAGCACAGCTGATGATACGGACCGTCTATGTGAGCAAGCTTTTCCAAAACATACTTTAAATAAATACAAAAGGACATATTTCCCCGGGGCCTTGTTGAAAGAACGTGGGCACTGAGAACAGCAAACAGTACAGGAGCTGAGAACACGCACACACGCACGCAGGCAGGCGAAACACACCTGTAAAAAGACACAACAGCGAGCCAGGGAAAGCGATTACAAGTTATCGTTGGTTGGCCCGCATCTGTACCGCACAAAGAAACATAATTGACACACACACACACAACACTATTGTGGAGCGGGTGCGGAGGAAGGTTTGCGGTGTATTGTTGGTGGGGTCGGGTGGAAGGGGGGCTGTTGACATTCAAATTCTCTAATGGGATTTGGTCCAAACATTGCTCCTGGGGTAGGGAGGTAAGAAGACACGCTATGACCGCTCCAGGGACCGTGGTAAAAGTTAACGGAAAACAACATGAAGGAACCAACTGACAATGACAATTGGAGACACCTATCAACAAAAAACACAGCAATCAAAAATGGTTCACATGACAACGCAAGTGTCTCTCAGAAATCGCAGCCTTGACCAAACACACACAGAAAGCTTTAACATTAACATGAACAGACAGAGTCAAAGGTCAAAGTGTATTTTAAAACACAAGCCTTGGTGGTAGTGGAACCAGATGGTTCGTAGCTGGTTCGGACCAACGCAGTTAGAACAAGTCTGTGGTGTCATTTTACACCTGCTCGACGTGCCTGCCGTATTACTTTTTTCCCCAAGCGTGGAGCTGAAACGTCGTAACTGATATCGGAACAGATCGACTCAAGGTGTACACACACACACACACACACACACACACACACAACACTATACTGTTTAGTGACCAGACTATACACACTAATAATTGCCACAACAACATAACAATTACAGGGTCAGTGACCACACACACAGACACACACACACAATACCTGTTATCATTTTGAGCCGCAGCCATAGGTTGGTAATTTCGTGGCAGAGTTGGGACACTCGGTTCACAGCCATCGCTTCCCCGGTACATTTGTGTCCCGTTACACACACACACACACACACACACACACACACACACCAAGACGCTTTCAGAGAAAGTCACAGTTCTGGATGAGACACTCCATTCCGACACGGTTGCAGAGCTCAGCAGCTTAGAGACCTGTCAGTCTGTCTCGCTGCACTCTGCAGGACGCACACACGCACACGCGCACACACACACACAAGTGGCTGGGTCAACGGAGAGGAGGGGAGGGCATTGGGAAGGCTCGCCCCTTTCTCTGTTTCTGCTCTCATTCACACAGGTAGACGGAGAGCGAGAGAGAGAGAGAGAGCGAGAGAGGGGAACACAATTTCTTTAGACAGAAGTGCACAAACAGGGGGAGTGGCCATGGCTGCCTTTCACTCAATGTGGACCAATCAGCTGCAACTCCCTCATACAAATCTGAGTGGGAGGGACCAGCGACATCACAGCACTAGCATCCTGTGTAATCAGCCATGCAACGTTCAGGACGGTGGAACGTTTGCAGCAAGTTCAGCGAACGCGAGCGGCAGTGGACTGAGCAGCAGGTTACAGAGCAGGGAGCAACAACAAAGCCATCGTTTGTGTTTTACGGCTTGTTGCGTTTCAGCCGTACAGATGCACAAGACGATGGTAGAACCAGCGTGGCTCTAGAACCACCTCTGTCGGTGCAATACACACTGTTCCTATTGAAGGATATGTCCGTAATGGCTGTGTCAACATATTAATAACATCATAGATCCTGGTCGCAATATAATTGCTTTACAGATTCTTTCATTCAAGAGCCAAGTGTTCCAGAGAGATCAGATTACCCTGCTCTCCATCAATTACATTAAATTAAGATGTACTGAAATCATAGTCTGATAACCTAATCTGATCAAATGTCTCTTTTTTCCATAGAGGACCTTCATAACCAACTCTTAGTGTGATTTAATATTATGATACAGAGAAAGAGAGAGAAAGAACATAAATCATATAAAATTGCTGAAGATAGTCACATATACATACACACATATATATTTATATATGATAATCATTTGTGCTTTGCTTCTGCAGGAGATTTGTTCACCCATCTTCAGAAGCAATAATATTGTTTGGCAATGTGCATTATTAAAACCCTAAATACTGTATGTACAGTATAGTAAATAAATATCAGTCAGCAGTTTCACTTCAAAAGCATCATCAACAGTATCAGTACCAGTATAGCATCAGTATAGCACTCTCCACAACCAGAAAACACCTTTGAAAGTATATATTCATTGGTTCAGTACAAAAAACATAATTGAAGGTAGCAAACGTTTTGTATTATACATATTCGTATATGTCTGTTGGTTGCCAACTTGTACCCTGGTACGGCGACCTGGCACTTAAACTGGACAACCTTGGTGCATGTTGCTTTATAAATAAACATGCCGCTGGTTCTCCTCCAGCCAGTGTCTGGAGGGATAGCTGTCATCTTCGGCCGGCTTCCAAGGAACCTTGACTTGTAACGCTTAGCTGGCAATTGGTCTGTGTATTTAACACACACCCTCTTTACACTCAGCTGCAAATAAACAAACAGAACCCCCACTCCAAAAAATAAATACAACTATAATGCTCAGTGAGAGACATATAGCTCTGATATTATGGGTGTATAAACAGTTACACCATTTCATATTGTGGTATAGTATTTTAAAACTGCTTTCAGTAGGGATTTTCCACATGTAATATCAGAACAGATCCTCAAATTCTGCATTCCCTACTCTGCCCCCTTGTGGACAGAAACACTAACATTTGGACTAATTACACACTACCTCTTCAAAAGCCAGACCCTTAATAAAGCCAACATAGTGTTACAGAATGTATCCCAATACAATACCATGCAGGCACAGTGAGAGCAGCCGAATCACCTAGACACAATGGGGACATGAACCTCATGCTGGGCTAGCCCGATGGCCCTGAAAGCAAACAATGGCGGACATCAACAGCAGAGGGACCCATAGAGCTTCTCAAAGGCGCTGTGATGCGACGGTGGACTCAATACCCAACAAGTGCAGTTCGTCAACAGCCTGCCCGTCAACCGCTCAGTGAAGCACATGCGCGCACACACTATTTAGAAGGCCTTGTATAATTGCTTAATTCAAATCACGTGGAGAAGGAACCATTTTATTTAGGATCCATTTTATTTAGGGATGACCTACTTTATTGTTCTTGACGTCATGTAAAGCTATCTCTATTCTCTCAAAGTGACTAAAGGAAATTACAGCGTCTAACACTTAATAAGTTGAGAGAGGGAAATGCAGTTTTGACTATTTTATGAATGTTTTATCAACCCTTCATATGTTTACAGTATCTGCATACCTTCATTCTGTTTAACTGTATCTTATGTTTAGAAATGTACTTCTTAAATATACAATATTTACGTGTTTGTAATATTTATGTGTTTGTCCATGCAGAGTAGACTGCAGTGTGTACATCAGGAAAAGAGTGTGTGTGTGTGTGTGTGTGTGCGTGCGTGCGTGCATCTTGGGATGTGGCACAGACTAGAGCCAGACTAACTGCGAGATTGAGTGTTTGCTTGAGACCGTATTCCCTCCTTGCCAGTGAAGATCAAACGCTATTGGCTCCATCCGTCCCTAGATCAAACGTCATTGGTCATTTGGTTCATAAACAGGAAGAGAGTTATTAGGAGGAGAGTGGCAGTCTGAAACAAACCACAGAGGACAAGTGATGGAAGAACAGCAAGATAGATTTAATGCAATAAAAGGAAGATGATGTTGTGATGCGATGAAACTGACACGCACGCACCAAAACGTGAAAATGGTGAATAATATAAATAATCAATACAACAAAGCTATGGGAGGATGAGCCTCCCTTTAGATGCAATTTAACTTTTTGAGGAAGGAATTAAGAGAAAACAACTATAACAAAGAACACATTTTGAAGAAGGTATTCTGAGAAAGATAGATAGGCTCAGAGGCCATTTATAGTGGCCCTTAATTTTTATAGTCCAGGAGCGGCATGACGTCCCCACGCTCGATTTAACTTCACCCCAAAAAAAAATCTTCAGACAGACACTAATTGAAATAAACATATGAATTATTTTGAGAATCAAATGGAAGTTTCTTCATAATATGTTGGTGTTTATATTAAGGCTCTATATCCTTTGTTGACATTTTAAGATTTTTCCTTGCCTATCTCTTTAAACGTGGGTGGTACTAGGGTTTGTGTGTGCGTGTGTTCAAAGCAGTAATGCCACCGGTGGAGTAAGTCCAAGTAATGTCATATGGACGCTATGTCCAATTGATTCCAATTAGGTGGAGGAGATATTATTTTCTTGTCTTTTCTCATCAGGCCTACAGACCTCAATCTGTGACTCTCCTCTAAATGTATGCTCTGAAAATCAATCAAGAGAGCCGTCGGAGGCTCCAAAGTTAACTCCAAAGATTCATATTTGTTCACAAGGGGTACAAAATAGGATAGCATTGGAAGCATTATCGTATACCTTTAAGACATGAAGACACAAAGGGTCCCTCTGGGAAACTAGGCTGTATAGTTATACTGTACCTGTAACCAGGACTGGCTGTCGTAATGTGAGAAAATGGGAGCTTATAACAATAATATCCTGTTCTCTCCACAGAGCTATTCATAGTTTTTAAAACATGGGGGCGGAGGAGTTCAAACAGAGAAAGACTTTCCAGATTAAGTCAAAGAGAAAACTGTATATCCTGTCTCTATTACAACACAATAGACACAGACCAGAAAATAAAGTCAGAAATAAAAGTTAAAAGACAGAAATCATCAGAAATAATGAGCCATGACACTAGGTTAGTTAATTTTAGAGAATATAGCAGTGCCTGCTTATTTACTAGTGCTTTGCAGGTTTAGAATGTGACGGGTATCAAACCATTTAGGGTGTAGCGGTTCACCAAATCCACGGTTTTTAAGCTACGGTTCGGTTTATATCTCAATTGTATTTTTTTTCCTTTAGGGGTAAATACTGGGAAGTTTTTCTGCCTTTTATTACATTCACTCTGTAGACTACGAATAGTTTGGAACCACTTACCGCAATGGCCCGAGACAGCGGTCTGACATCAAATTCATAATAAGACTGTGGTTCTGACTTCCGGAACCGCGACACGAAACTGTGGACCTTAGTTGGTATCGCGGTTTCGGTCTCGGTTTCAGAACCATACATCCCTACCATTTATCAGTTCATAAAATAAAAAAAGTAAAAACCACTAACACCAACAGTAAAGCTGCGTTTTTGTTCATCTTTTACAGTAATTAAAAAGCAAATGTTTAGTATAATCTACCGTATAAATAATTCAACCCATCTTCTATGTTTACTTAACTAATTTGCTAAAACAAATGATACTTAATACCCATAACAGATATTAAAACATTTTTATTGTTAAAATGCCACCCTGTTGGTTATCTATGGGGTTAGATTAGTGTCATAATTCGCAAATAAATGTCATGCAATTCACAAATGTATTTTGTGATTCACAA
>JAODUK010002895.1:7500-34713 GCA_027564635.1 Typhlichthys eigenmanni | reverse complement strand
AACAATTACTATTTTCTATGTTAAAGATATAGTGGAATATTGTCCTCTGCAGGGTGTTGTAACGTAATCCGATCTCATCTTTTTTGTTTACTTTGTACTGGAGCTACAGCATAGTGTATGTGTGGGCGGCAACAAGAACAGTGTTCTTATTTGGCTGAGAAGCTGGTAATGTGCCATCTAGTGGCAGAAAGTATAGAAAAAAGAAGACTATTCTACAGAATGTAATCAATGCCAGAAAAAAATCCCAGATTGTACTGCTCAAAGAGAAAAAAATATATAAAATTACGATATGAATGGAACCTTTTCTCAAAAACCGAGATATGAACCGAACCGTGGATTTGGTCAACCTTTACACCCCTAAGAGGTAGTCAAGGAAAATATTTTGTTTCGGCCAGGGATTATTTGGCCCTTAACTGCCCCCTACTGGATATATGTTAAATCCTCCAAGCACACAAAGATGCAATCAAGTATGCGAACAATGCCTTTCGCGCCGCAGGCGCTTGTATACGTGTACGCGTTGCACAAAAGCAGGTATATCAGGGCCTTAATAGTTATATGTGACCTCTGTAACTCTGTCCTCCCAGATGAACCAGAGCGCCCTAAGACCCAGTGTAAACACCACAGAGACAGTGTACAGACCACCAGTCCAGAGGGGTATCCTATTGTTGGAGCATTTGTGCCTCAATGTGATGCTAATGGAGAGTACAGACCTCAACAGGTTAGCAGTTTATGATTCAGATGTTGTTTTTTTTGGAGTGTGGTTTTATTCAAATGCATTAGTCAACGTTAAATATGTGTTATCCGCTTAATTTGATACAACATTGCACCTTATGCATTCATTTTTCTGTACTAGTGTCATGGTTCTACTGGACATTGCTGGTGTGTGGACAATAGGGGGCAGGAGAGAGCAGGAACCAGGACTCCACCTGGTACTGCTCAAATAGACTGTGACAAACCAGGTGAGACGTTTGTCCATCTTGCTGGGTGTTGACAAGTACATGTGACATCAGGAGGGTTGCTAATATAGCACTGCAGTTCTTGGTGAAATATGCTTGAATAGAAATAGATTTAATAGAGGCTACAACATGCTATACAATTACAGTAGTATAAGCTGTCAATTTGATCATGAAAATATAGAGATGATGTGTACATTGACTTGTGAATGTGTGTTATTTAAAGGTATAATATATTGCAAGCTAATTTGTAAGATAATACATATTTTGGCAAATTTGCTAAATATCTCCTCGCATTTTGCTATTTTACCATTTTCTGTGCGTGTTTGAAACAATAATCTGATACTTCTACACAGCCCTTGCTCCGTAAAAAGGAATATAAACAAAATGGCGAAAACCGCTCATATCAACAAAGCCGTAGCACGCCGAGGGATATTATTAGCAAGCGTTCTCAAATATGACTAACCCTGACTTTAACTGTGAGTTTAGGCATTTCTGATATTGTTTATTTGATAGATAAACTAAAACTCTGTCCTCCCATATGAACCAGAGCGCCCTAAGACCCAGTGTGAACACCACAGAGACAGTGTACAGACCACCAGTCCAGAGGGGTATCCTATTGCTGGAGCATTTGTGCCTCAATGTGATGCTGAAGGGGAGTACAGATCTCAACAGGTTAGTAGTTTATTGAGTTTTATTTCTGTATTTAGTTCTCTATATAAGGTCCAGGTAAACTTTATTATCCCAAAGGTAGAATTTCATGTGGTCATCATTACACATTCCGTTTAATACTATTTGATGATTTTCTACGATATTTCAAATATTAATATAGCAGAAAACAAAAATGTTCTATGGAGTTATCAGTGTTGGGAAGTAACTAGTTACTAGTTACTGTAATCTAAAAAAAAATTTTTTTCCAGTAACTAGTAGTGGAACAAATTACTTTTTCCAAAATAGTAATAATATTTTAATTCCTAATCCAAGTAATGCTGCATTACTGCGTTACAAGAACAAGATTTTACCCCCTAGACATCCATATTATGAAGACGTGCATTTATTATTTTGCTGCTCCTAGCAAACTTAAGGTAGGCTAATTGAACTAACCTGTCAATCATCTGGTTTGAGAGGCTGCAAGGTTTTCACTGTGGCTGATTGTTGAATCCTAAGGTTCATTAATGTTCCAATAAAGAGGATTCAATTCTAAAATGAGCTGGCTACACAGGTTGTCATTTTTCAGAAGGGGCGAGGCAGGGTAGTGATTGTGAAAGTAATATAGTAACGTAACTAGTAACGTAACTAGTTACTTTTAATACACAGTAATAAGTAAAGTAATGTTATTACTTTTTGAAGGAGTAATAGGTAACTAGTAACATATTAGTATTCCTGAGTATCTTGCCCAACACTGGTAGTTATAGTGGAGTATTGGATGGTCTCGTGAGGCTACCATTAACCCAAAATGTCCTTTTGCTGTTATTATCAGCCTGGAACCGTTCAGTGCAAATGTGTGTGTCAACTGATTAGAGCACAGTAGGTCAATCAGCGGATAGCTGAATTCTTCCCCAAGATAAAAGACAAAAACGTATGTCATACGTTTTGATTCCCATCGGTGCTCTAGCTGGTTTTAGATATTCTCATTGGGTGAGATAAAGGTAAGTTGTCCAATCATATGCAAGGAAGTTTGATTGAAATGTATTAGCACCGCCTTTATGACAAGCGCTTTTGAACTGAGGGGCTCCAGACTGATACTCACAGTGACGTCCAACTGTAGCTCGTGAGATCAGGATGGTGTCATGAGACTAGCGTAATGTAGTCCTGAGCACAGCATGACACCACACTCTGTCTGTTTGTGTTCAAATAAGAGCTCCTCTGCTCTTTGTTTACGTAGACGGCCGCTGAGCGTGCATTTGTCTGTCTGTGTGTGTGTGAGTGTGCATGTGTGCGTGTGTGTGTGGCCTACAGACAGATAATGTTTTCATTTGAGATGCTGGTGCACCTAATGGGACATCTAGTGGCAGAAAGTCATATAGACACACTTGAACTTTTATTGAAATACATTATTGTCCATTATATATTTATTAAAGTGGGACCGCACCCCAGTTCTGAGCCTGACTCCACCCACTACACAACTTTGAAAAATGCTAAAACAGTGTGAGTGGGGGGAGGGGCTGAGAGGGGGACCCCCATTAACATTAACGTTAACATTTGAATTTGATGACGTATGAGCGAATTAAGTGCACCATTTAAAACCTGCCAGGTCCTGGGGTGATTTTTAACAGATATGACGTGTAGATCCTTTTTCAGCCCATAAAATGCTGATTTCTATAAAAACGTGAACGTTGTGAATATTACCACCAGCATTGATGTGTCTCATCACAGATCAATCCTATTACCTTTTACAGCTCAAAAAACAAATTTTATGTTGCAGTTACATTTTAATAAAATATTGTAATATTTTAAATCACCTTTTTAGCTTCTATTTGATATAACATTGCACAATACTGTATGCATACATTTTATTGTATTAGTGTCATGGCTCTACTGGACACTGCTGGTGTGTGGACAATAGGGGGCAGGAGAGAACAGGAACTAGGACTCCACCCGGCACGCCTCCTAGAGACTGTAACAAGCCAGGTGAGAATAACGTATTTCACCTTTTATATTTATCCGTTACTTTTTCCCATAATGATTGTTCCACTAAAGTTTCAATAGTCGATTTGGTGAATCGAGCAAGCATGACCAATCATTGTTGTGTGTTCGTCCCCAGGTTCCTACCAATCACAGTTTGACAGGGAGCATAAGATGTCTTAATTAGCAAAAAACTGTTGCTTGTTGAGACATTCATGTTATATTTAGTGTTTTTGTTACATTTTCTTTGTTGTTGAGAGCATACTACTACTACTACACTTTGTGGGATATTATTAGCAAGCGTCCTCAAATATGACTAACCCTTATATTTACAAGGTAAACTTGTGTATGTTAAAGTATTCTTTGATCAGAAAATAGACAGGTCAGACTATTGTATGTGAACCTTTTTGTGACCTTGTATTAAACTGACCATATTGCATGTCCTCCCAGATGAACCAGAGCGTCCTAAAACCCAATGTGAACACCACAGAGATAGTGTACAGACCACCAGTCCAGAGGGGTATCCTATTGTTGGAGCATTTGTGCCTCAATGTGATGCTAATGGAGAGTACAGATCTCAACAGGTTAGCAGTTTATTATTAGTTTTGTTTTGAACTTTTTATAAAAATATATTATTCCAAAATATATTTCCATTATATAAATCTCTCCGTCACAATCTAATCTATTGGAAATTAGCGTCACATTATAGCTATGCCTCGTATCTACATTGTATTATTATGTGCATTTCTTTGTATTTTTTTTATTTTAGTGTCATGGCACTACTGGACACTGCTGGTGTGTGGACAGTAGGGGGCAAGAGAGAGCAGGAACCAGGACTCCACCTGGTACTGCTCAAATAGACTGTGACAAACCAGGTGAGATGTCCGTCCATCTTGCTGGGTGCTAGCATATCCATCCATTATACTGTACATTTGAAATGACCTGGGTCATCTAATGTCCCTTTCTATTATCGTCTAGTTCAGATGTTGTGAATCATACCAACCTCTGTAACTCTGTCCTCCCAGATGAACCAGAGCGCCCTAAGACCCAGTGTGAACACCACAGAGACAGTGTACACACCACCAGTCCAGAGGGGTATCCTATTGTTGGAGCATTTGTGCCTCAATGTGACGATAACGGACAGTACATACCTCTACAGGTAATGATTTTGTTTGATTTGACTGAATTATTTTGTAAAGTATTGACAATATAAAAACAATACACCTAAACAAGATGTGGACATTTACATTTTTTTTATTTTAAATATATTGTTATTGTTTCTTTAGTGTCATGGCTCTACTGGACACTGCTGGTGTGTGGACAGTAGGGGGCAGGAGAGAGCAGGAACCAGGACTCCACCTGATTCCCCTGCCAAAGACTGTGACAAACCAGGTGAGATACGGTATGGTTACGTATGCAGAGGACAGCCAGGCCCTCCACCCTTCATTCAAGGAGCTGTTCCACCATGTGTCTGCTGTCTAAAGCCCGCGCCATGCTTGATTTTGTCTACGTGTACGCATATGCAAGATGGCTACCACGCGTATCGGGCGCGTATCCTACGTTCCTTTGGAGCGTAGTTTGTGCCCGTCCTCAGCAAATAACGCCACGCGTACGCATGATGCAATACAGCACATGAACGTGGGGGCAGTATATCAGCATCGCACAGACAGATACACAGCAGTTTCTAAACAAAGAACAACAATAGCAGGAAGTTTCAAAGAGAAGTTAGTAGAACTAGTCCGTAAATACAAACATCTATATGATGTCTCCATGCCACATTTTGACATGTTGGTTGTTTGTGGAAATTTAGAGGTAGTAGGGGTGTAACGATTCTGAAACCGAAACCGTGTCACGGTTCCAGAATACAGAACCGCGGTCCGCACACAGACACACACCCAACCTGCTACAGATGCAGCCTGTTGAGCTCTCATATACGTTGCTACTGTAATTAAACTAACATTTTCATTTCACATTTAGCTCAACACTAGATTAGAACCACTGAGCCTTTTTATAATTGTCAAAACACAATACAAAGCAATTTATAGAATGCATGTATTCTCATTCACGGAATTAACCCCCGTCACTACGATGTCGGATTATAACAATGAGTCTATTGCCTAAGCTTCTTTACTCAAATGAAACAATGTGGAATAATATCACACTTTATTTAGAAACATCAATGCTACCATTCTTGTGGTTGTCTCTTTCATCTGACGTGTGATAATAAAATATCCATGTTGTCCGCCAAGGTATGAAAACTGTCCAAAACTTTCCAGGTTATTTTTCATTCAGTCTCTGGCCGCTGTCTGTTTTTCCATCATGTTCGTTCGTCTGCTTGCATTGTGTAACTTGTAGCAATGAAGCTACAGGGGTCTTCTTAGTATTCCAAATTGTTGATTTTTAAAAAGTTGTCTATTTTAAACATTAATATAGCAGCAAACAATTACTATTTTCTATGTTAAAGATATAGTGGAATATTGTCCTCTGCAGGGTGTTGTAACGTAATCCGATCTCACCTTTTTTTTGTTTATGTTACGGGTCCCAACTCTGCTGGGTTACCGTAGCAAATGATTGTTTGGTTCTTTGTCTTGCAGTTCCTGAGAAATACAGGTAATGTTTAGGAGGAATAAAGACAGAACCGTTCCATTCTCTTCCCAATTTTCCTCAGGGTGGGGGAGGCGGAACCCCTCGCCTTAGGGAACCCGGGCACACACTATCTGGACTAATTGGCTCCGCTCTTCTCGATCCTCTTAATAAACTAAATTTAATTCAATAACTCTGTAAATTATTGACTTTGAATTACAATACCTTTCATCCTGTCAATACAGATATGTTTTGTAAAAATAAAATACAAGATTTCCAAAATGAAACACAAAGACGACAATACTTTGAGTGTACCATATTTACATAGTGCTGGAGCTACAGCATAGTGTATGTGTGGGCGGCAACAAGAACAGTGTTCTTGTTTGGCTAAGAAGCTGGTAGTGTGCCATCTAGTGGCAGAAAGTAAGAAGACTATTCTACAGAATGTAATCAAGGCCAGAAAAAATTACCAGATTATACTGCTCAAACGGAAAAAAATATAAAATTACGATATGAACCGAACCGTTTCTCAAACACCGAGATATGAACCGAACCGTGGATTTGGTCAACCTTTACTGTACTGCTCAAATAGACTGACAAACCAGGTGAGACGTTTGTCCATCTTGCTGGGTGTTGACAAGTACATGTGACATCAGGAGGGTTGCTAATATAGCACTGCAGTTCTTGGGGAAATATGCTTGAATAGAAATAGATTTAATACAGGCTACAACATGCTATACAATTACAGTAGTATAAGCTGTCAATTCGATCATGAAAATATAGACATGATGTGTGTTATTTAAAGATATAGTCAGCTATTGCAAGCACATTTTTAAGATAATAATAATCAAATAAATATAAATATATATATATAAATATCTCCTCGCATTTCGCTATTTTACCATTTTCTGTGTGTGTTTGAATCAATAATTTGATACTTCTACACAGCCCTAGCCCCTTAAAAAGGAATATAAACAAAGTGGTGAAAACCGCTCATATCAACAAAGCCGTAGCACAACTCTTTGCTTCACAATGTGTTTCAATGTGTGGAGTGACGCTGTGTACACGCGGAGGGATATTATCAGCAAGTGTTCTCAAATATGACTAACGCTGCCTTTAACTGTGAGTTTAGGCATTTCTGATATCGTTTATTTGGTAGATAAACTATTACTCTGTCTTCCCAGATGAACCAGAGCGTCCTAAGACCGAGTGTGAACACCACAGAGACAGTGTACAGACCACCAGTCCAGAGGGGTATCCTATTGTTGGAGCATTTGTGCCTCAATGTGATGCTGAAGGGCAGTACAGATCACAACAGGTTAGTAGTTTGTCCTTGAGATGTTTTGAAACATTCTATTTGTTATTTGTTTACAGTCGCAAGTTAGCGCATGTGTGAGCGAGTGTGTGTGTGTGTGTGGCCTACAGATAATTAATTTGAGATGCTGGTGCGCTTAGTGTGACATCTAGTGGCAGAAAGTCATATAGATACACTTTAAATGTTATTAAAATACATTATTCTACATTATATATTGATGAATAATATATTGTTGTATTTTAAAGCAGCTTTCCGCTTAATTTGATAGGCTATAACATTGGCACCTTATGCATTCATTCTTCTGTACTAGTGTCATGGCTCTACTGGACATTGCTGGTGTGTGGACAGTAGGGGGCAGGAGAGAGCAGGAACCAGGACTCCACCTGGTACTGCTCAAATAGACTGTGACAAACCAGGTGAGACGTCCGTCCATCTTGCTGGGTACTAGCATGTCCATCCATTATACTGTACATTTGAAATGACCTGGGTCAGCTAATGTCCTTTTCTATTATCGTCTAGTTCAGATGTTGTGAATCATACCAACCTCTGTAACTCTGTCCTCCCAGATGAACCAGAGCGTCCTAAGACCCAGTGTGAACGCCACAGAGACAGTGTACACACCACAAGTCCAGAGGGGTATCCTATTGTTGGAGCATTTGT
Source organism: Typhlichthys eigenmanni (assembly GCA_027564635.1). NCBI lineage: Eukaryota > Metazoa > Chordata > Actinopteri > Percopsiformes > Amblyopsidae > Typhlichthys > Typhlichthys eigenmanni. Next base: position 26,577 of record JAODUK010002895.1, on the reverse strand, counting down.
GCCTCAATGTGACGCTAATGGAGAGTACAGACCTCAACAGGTACATCTCTACAGGGATAGCATGACAGGCAGGAGATGGAGAGACGAGCATAATCACTTGTGTTGTTATTTCAGTGTCATGGCTCTACTGGACACTGCTGGTGTGTGGACAATAGGGGGCAGGAGAGAGCAGGAACCAGAACGGCACCTGGTTCCTCTCGTGTAGATTGTGACAAACCAGGTAAGCCTACTATTAGGATTCACAACAGCATATGGCTAATAGACACTAAGACATGCCTTGTGTTAAAGGGGTTATCTGAGATCGTTTAGTGGCCATTAGAGATACAACTCTAATCCCATAAACCCACCCGCACAGTTTTTACACTGTTCAAGTAAAGCGAGTCAATTTGCAGTAGCAAATCAGGGCGACTTTCTAACCTGACACGCCAGTTGTACAATATGCTCTGCTAGACACACCCATCTGGGGAGCCGTCCATTGAAACTGCTTTAAATGGGCAGGCGCTTTCAAAAAATATACTTGGCAGGTGATTGGACGGTCCTGTTTCAATCCACTCTTGCAGTAGAAAAGTCGGGAGAAGAGTGCAAACATATTTGCTCTTCAAATACATTCTAATGAAACTGATGCTATGTTGCGTCATCTACGTCAACCTCTGTAGGACCCGCCTTTGTCCCCTTGTCACACCTAAGCCACGCCCGCAGCTAACAGTACGACGCTGACTGGCCACACGCTGTCGGTTTACTGGACAGAAGTATAGCGACTTCCAAGCTCTCCAGACTGATTCTCGTGGCAAAGTCAAGCTGAAGCTCGCGAGGTCACCGCAAAAGTCGCTCGCATGTCCTACGGGAACTATGCACACAGTGTGACAGAAGTTTGGATTGTACCTTTAGCATGCATTCAATCTGCATTAACCAATTACACGGTAATCTCACTTAATAAAAACGAACCGCAACCACAGCGATGCTCTAAACATAGCCCTAGTATGTAACTTGGTTTCATGTCCACATACTCTATTTGAAGCGGTTATATGTGGAGGTATGATGGGGTGCCAGCTGGTTGCCGGGCAACATAACCAACAAAAACACAGTGATTTTGTTCAACGGCTAGAATAGCACACTTGAACTGTACATTATCATTAGCAGACCATTAACTGGTCTGGCAAAGTGTAATGTAAAAGCAAGTGTTTTATGGGTTATACATCTCCCTAGAGATAAGAATAAGTAAGCTTGAGAGATGGGAGACAGAGGGAGATTAAGAGCCCAGTGTAAATATTAGTAAAAGCTCTGAAGTGGTTTTGGGTTTAGTTGAAAGCTCCATAAAGCACACTCTTAAAGGATTCCACTGTGTAAACACTTTTCACAGCGGCAAGACGAACGTGCGCTGTTACTGTGCACGCACGGCTGAGTGCGTAGTCAAATGAAATAAAATCCAGGGCCCTCTGACTCATAAATCAAGCGTCCACGGTACAAGGGGGTTGTTCTGTGTTACACAGACTGTAACTCGGGTGCGTTTGCTGTGTGTCCTCGCCGTTAGACCCCACTCCAGACAGCGTGTGTGAGCGATGGAAGGCCAGCTTATTAGAGCACTACGGCTCCACACCTGCCTCGCAGCACTACCTACCGCAGTGTGAGCCCGACGGACATTTTAGGTACACACACACACACACACACACACACACACAGCATAGTGTTGTAGCCATGCTAAACTTCCAGTACAGTTATGAGGTATGTTCAGCTATTCTGTTTTCTCTCTCTCTCACTGCACCCTTGTGTCTCTCGCCCCAGCCCGGTGCAGTGTTACGGGGAGACGGGCTACTGCTGGTGTGTGGACCGTGACGGTCGTGAGGTGCCCGGGACCCGGTCACATGACGTGGTCAAGCCTGCCTGTAACCGCCTGTCTTACCCTCTGTTTGTCTGTCTGTAAAACCTGTCTGTTTGCTATAGCATATCAATTATGCTTATATGTATAAGCATTAAACTGTATAAATAGTGACTTATTAATAAAAATTGTATATCCTACATTGTATGTAGTATTTATATAGACCTGCATAGCCTATAGTACTGTATATATTCTGTCAATTATAAGTACATGAATGTTTATTGTTTTATTAGCTTTATTTATGGAGATTGTGCAGCATTAACGCCGATTGTCTCCGTCCAATCCCATGCCAGGCATCCCAACCACGGCCCCTCCCACCGTGCACCCATTGCCCCGCCCGGACGTGACTCCTCCCCCGGCCTCTGACATCACACTGCTGTACGCCCAGGGCCAGCAGATAGGGGCGCTGCCGCTCAACGGCACGCGGCTGGACGCGTCACGGGCCACAACGCTGTTGGCTCTCCACGTGCGTGTTGACACATTGCTCTCTGCATGTTATTCTATGTAGAGTTCTATGAAGAGTAACACAGGTGAAACGTCTGTCTATCTCCATGTATTGCTGTGTGCGTTTGTAGCGTTTGAACGAGAGCACACGCTTTACTGTCATTAAAGTCAGGGTTGGTCATTCGGAAATTCTCAAATCAAAACATACTCCCTCAGAAGCTCCGCCCCACACATTGAAATGCATTGCGAAGCCTATAGAGTATCGTTGTTGTGAGCGGTGTTAGCCACGTTGGTTATGTTCCTATTACCAGAGCCAGGGCTATGTAGAAGCACAGAAAAAAAGGTAAGCTAGCAGACTGCAAGGAGATATTTGGTTAATTTGACTAAATGTGTATTGGCTTACAGTGAGCTTGTAATAGCTGGCTATACCATTAAGTCCTATATTTAGGTTATTTTCGTATTGAACAAATGCTCTGGCCTAGGCCGATACAAGGGGGACTCCGATTGGAGAATAATTTCTAAGGGGTTCAAAATAGCCTTGAGCTGTGATCCTTGAGCTTTTGAAAAGAGTCTCGTCTTGATGAATTGTGAAGGACAGCATATCAGAGCACATTTTGTTTGGGCATGTTTGTAATTCATAATGCCTGTCATGAACAATAACTGCTACTAGCAGTAGTACTAGTACACTGCATACGGTGAAGGTTTACAAAGGCCATTACGTTTTGTCAGTAAAGGTTATACATGTATTGTTATTGACACTGTTATATATGACAGCCATATGTTCCTGTGCAAATGTAGGAGCATTAGAACATTGAATGGAATGTACCGTAGATGTCTTTGCATGTTTGACTGTGTGTATGTGTGTGTGTGCGCGCACGTGCGCACGTGCAGGGCTCCATAGTGGTGGCCGTGGCCTACGACTGCAAAGAGAACCAGGCATATTGGACTGATCTGGCAGGAAGGACCATCAACAGAGCTTTAATGGAGCCCGGAGCGGAGCCCGAAATGCTCATTAACACAGGTCAGTGACACACGCACCCACACACACAGACACGTAGGTGCACAAACATGTGCATCAATGGTCCTCTCCTCTCTCCCCCTGGCATGTGTGTGTACGTGCATAGAGGTGACCAGTCCAGAGGGCTTGGCGCTGGACGTTGAGCGCAGGCTGATGTTCTGGGTGGACTCATCCCCCGACAAGGTCGAGCGCGCCCACCTGGACGGCAGCGGCCGGCGCACGCTCTTCCACACCGAGCTGGTCAACCCCCGGGCCATTATCGTGGTGTCTTCCACTGGGTAAGACCAAGACCCCCCCCTCTTACACCCTTAGTGCAGTGCAGGTCAATACACACATTTACTGCCAACGCCCATGGCTTCTACATGTTCGGTTAGATCACCCCGTCAATCGTTAGCGATTGTTGAGCTAACGCACATTTCTGCAAATTCACCAAATATCTCCGTGCGTTACGCTATACTACCGATTAAAGAATATTTTCTAAGGGGTTTGGAAGCCCAAAAAGGTTGAGGACCACCTTGAGCTGTGATCCTTGAGCTTTTGATCGCTGTTCGTGCTGAAAAAACATGATCTGGGACTTCGAGGAAAACAAAGTGGCGAACACCGCTCACAATGCCCTAGGCTTCGCAATGCGTTTCCAATGTGAGGGCCGAGCTTTTGAGGGAGTAGCGTTTTTGTTTTGAGTTGGACGTTCTCGAAAATGACATCGCAACAGCAGAGCAAGCATCTAGAAAATTCAAGAGATGACATAATCATCACATAATAAATATATGAGGATACATAAAAAAAATGTCATCTGATGAATATTAAGGAATTCAGATAACTGAACTCCTCTTAATTTAGCTTTATGTTGTCACAACAAGCCAATCCCTTTGAGGAATTAGAAACACATTTGGCTGGCACCTCAGAGAGTCCCAAACTCATTTGTTTACGTCGGACCACCACAGAGACCTTATTCAAACTACTTGCCAATGAAGTTCCAACTACTGAAGCTCACTCAAAACAATCCTAATTTGAGGCCATGGGCACTGACTATAATTCACTGTTAATACTGCGGCTAGATTTCACAAGGTAAACAGTTTGGATGCAAGCAAGACAACGTGTTAGTGTGCGTTCGTGTGTGCGTGCGTGGCTTGTGGAGTCTGGACTCGAGAGAGTGACCTCACCTTGACCTCATCATTGTAAAACAAGTGTTCTTGAATATAAAAGAAACGTCAAAAAATTATCAAGAATCAGTTTTTGTGCAGCACGTTTAATACATCTGTGGTATTAATTAATTGTAGGACCTTGTTTTGAGATTTTTACACATTTGTTCTTGACCTCCACAGTATGGAGTCATTTTCACTCTCACACACACGCACACAGCTCTTGGTGAATACATGTGCTACTGCTACTCATCATAATGCCTAACCTCATAATCAAGCGGCTCTGTGTATGTGTTGTTCTATTATGTGTGTGTATGTGTGTGTGCGTGTCTGTGATACATGCAATGTAAATCATTTGAGCATGGCAGCGATAACTTCGAAATCCAGCGAAAACTCGAGCAGTGTGTTCTGAATTATTCCCTTTAGTGTGTTTTCTGACAACGCCAGTGTACGTTTGTGTGAATGTGCGTGTGCACTTTCATCTGCGCGCGCGGCCGCGTGTGTGTGTGTATGTGTGTGTGTGTGTGTGTGTGTGTGTGTGTGCACGCGCACTCTGACAAACAGTGATGTCCCAAAGGCAACTGCCACACACAGTGTTACTTAGAATCACGTCCACGCACACACACACGCACAACTCATAGAAACAATTGAACAGAAATGTACCATGATGCACGCATTTATCTGTACACGTGCACTGCAGGCAGATAGGCAACAACACGCCCATACATTAACTGATTTTCTGGCACACACACACACACACATGTGCACAGCGGGTTGATTAGCCATATGGTGTACATTACCCATGATTCCCTGTGGGCCAGCTAGTTTCTACACATGTACTCTGTCATCTGTACATTAAAAGCAGCCTTGACCTACACACCCACACACACACAGTAATACCGTAATAATTATCTATGTAATAAGTACGTCCATGTATTATGAATAGAAATGGAACAAAAAACATATTGCACAACTAACTCCCGCCTGCCTGCCAGACTGTCTCCCTGATGTAGATATTTTCACTATGCTCACAGTATATATTGTTTGTTTGTAAAGTTTTAACAGACATTTTCACTAGTTGCAAAGGTCTAATAAGACAGTTCTCCCTCCAACCTCTGAAAACAGTTATTCTTACTGCCACCTACTGGCGTAGATGCAGTTATATAATATAATATAATATAATATAATATAATACATTGGATTTATATAGCGCCTTTCTAGTAACCCAAGGACGCTTCACAATACAACAAGTGGGGCTAGGGGAGGGTGTGGCCAAAGTGTGTTAAATGCATATGTTACTATGCTAAAAGTATTATTTTGTATTAATCCAAAACATCACTTAGGCAAAAAACAAATACCTCTTATAAATGGGATTGCTTTGATAATGTGTTATAGTATTCTAAACATATGTGTAGCTAGTCACGTATTCCTTTCGCGGACTGTACGTGATAGTCTTAGAACTCGCTGACAGATATCACTTTATATTATGGGAGGAAAGGGCTCAAAGGTCACATCAGTAACCTGATGGCGACCTCATCACCGTAGGACCGGTGACTGTGACCTCAACAGCACGAGCCAGCTAGTCCCTCGAGACAAGTACCGTGCCGTGTGTGCTTGTGCAAGTTCTTTTTTTCTTTTTTTATTAGCGGCCTGACTGAAGGCATTGATGATAGAATAGAAGTAATCATGTAATCAGCTGATGTTTAATGTTTATTTCACTTTTATATCTCTCTCTGTCTTTCCATCCATCCATCATAACCGCTTGCTGCAGCACGCTGTATTGGACTGACTGGAACCGCGAAGCCCCCAAGATAGAGAGCGCTTCCGTGGACGGACACAATCGCAGGCTGTTGGTGTCGGAAGGCATCGGCTTGCCCAACGCCCTCACCTACGACTACTCTTCACGGCAGGTCTGCTGGGCGGATGCAGGTACACATGTGTGTGTGTGTGTGTGCGTGCGTGCGTGTTCCACCTTGCACATCTGATTTAGATGGGAATAGGAGGTTAAACTCAAGCAGTGAATTACATGAGTGAGTGCAGACGAATGCTCATTGCCATTAGAGAACAGGGAAATACAGCTTGTTTGGCTGATTAGACTCTTCTCAGGACGTGTCGGTGTGATCTGATTGACATCTGCTTCTTCTGGGTGTGTTGCATCTTTAATGGAGGACACACCGACACCTTCGTCATGATTGGTTCCTTTGAAAGTGCAGTTTTCTAACCTCAGCCAATGGGATATGAAACATTGGACTATTACTGCGTACTGAAGGTCACCTATAGGTTACAATGTGTATGTGTATATGTAACCAACTGGTCTGTCTGGGATGTGCCACAGGCACAAAGCGGTTGGAATGTATATCGCCTGACGGCTCGGGACGAAGAGTGATCCGCTCCAACCTCAACTACCCGTTCAGCATGGTCTCCTACGGCAACCACTTCTATTACACTGACTGGAGAAGGTACCTGCAAAATGCTTCTCGGTGGTTGTTTTGATTTTGAAATCCGAATTTATTTAAACTATTGTTATGTCACTAATAAAAGTAAGTCTAGTGGATCCTATTGTGTTTCCTGTTAGTTACAGATGTCTGTCTGTCCGTACCTATAGGGACGGGGTCATTGCCGTGAGCAAGGACAACAGCCAGTTCACAGACGAATACCTACCGAACCAGCGGTCCCACCTCTACGGCATCGCCATAGCAACCAGCCAGTGTCTATCAGGTGAGATGGCGTCAGTGGCTCCTCTCAGACAGCAAACACCCCAGCTTGTGCTCAGTGGGTCTCGCATCAAAATAACATAACTACAGCTAAAAGAAAATATGAATTAATTACTTCTATATGATGTGCTTTTTCTTTGTTCCCACATGACACCTGTTCTTTTAGGCAAAATACACATGAGGAATTTTATTAATGAATACTGGAAGCTTAAACATTTAGCAGGTAGCAATTGTGAAATGTTTAGTTGTGTTGAGTGTTACTGTATTTAATACCTTCAAAGTCAAATCAGCAAAGTGGGTATGAGAGAAATACCAACAAATGAAACCAGTGCCACTTTCAGAAGGAGAACGTCCAAACAACACTGTGATATAACATAAGAAGAAGGGATGTCTCCCTGCTCCAACTTGGTGGTGTGTTCAGTGGTCTGAACATTCTGAACGTTCAATTAACATTTTCACTGAACGGCACGTTTCCTCTAAAACCTTCTTGAACTACTGACTAAAGACGTTTGCCTTGTTAAATGGGCGTGGCGAGTGATGCTCAGTGACGTGTAGGAAGCGTAGAAGCTTGTTGACACAACCATAACGGACATGTCCTTCCATTGAAACAGTGGTGATTCTAGAGCCACGCTGGTTCTCCCATCATTTTCTACCATCTGTACTGCTGAAACTATGATCTATAGCAGTGATAATATGATTAGTTGTTGTTAGCCATGTGAGCCTTCTTCAACCCACAGCATATATGGATACTCCTCCCCCCCCATTTTGTAACCTGATGTTCATATTTATTGAACGTGTAGCAAACGTTCTACCATCATGCATGCAAGGATACATTGCAGCAGTCATTTTCCATCGTGGCTCCTGCCTGTCACACCCTCAGAAACTCCCATTATTGATTACATCATTAATATTCACAAATGAATTAAAAACAGGCGGGGGAAGGGGGTAGCTCATAACCATGATGTAAAACGACTGCTGGAATCACCAGCAGCAACTAAATTCCGTATTGTAGGTGGTTGGATGGTGGTACATATGGGTTAATATTACCCCAGACAGTGTTGTTCCTAACTAAAGTTGGATGGGGGACTTCACTATCCTTATGGAAAGTTAACAAGGTAATAATCAACCTCCCATAGGGTTGGAGGTCTTTATGTGGATGATGATGATAGTACTTTCATCCCAAAGCTTCTCATCTTTTATAAACTAGACCCTGAGGCCCAACTTTAGTTTGAAACAATGCTGTTTAGCGTATTATAACACAAGTGAATGACGCCCTGGATCGTATGTACCGCCATCCATCCCCGACCTAGTGGTCACATGTTGGATTTAGGCATCCATTTGCGGGTGAGATGGGACCGAATAGAATGTACCACCATCCATCCCCGACCTCCTTCCTACGGGATTTAATTGATTTTGGTGATTCCAGCAGTCGTTTTCCATCGCAGTTCTGTCTGCCACGCCCTCCGCATCCTCCCATTATTGATTATTACCTCACTAATAAACTATCTCAAGTTGGACTCTAACATCTATTTTAAAGAGAGTATGTGACGGAAGGAACGGAAGCCTTGTGGTCGTACCACCACCCATCCCCGACCTCCACCCTAAAGGATTTAATTGATTCTGGTGATTCCAGCAGTCGTTTTCCATCGCAGCACCGTCTGCACCTCCCATTATTGATTATTACCTCGTTAATATTTGCAAATTATTAAACAACGGGCGGGGGAAGGGGCGTAGCTAATTACCGTTAGGCAAAACGACCGCTTGAATGAGATATGGGACCGGATAGAATGAAGCCCTGGGTTGCATGTACCACCATCCATCCCAGACCTTCAGCCCTACGGGATTTAATTGATTTTAGTGATTCCAGCAGTTGTTTTCCATCAAAGCACAAAGTGATTTACAATTAAAATAAAGGATGAAATAACATGACATTGAGTAAACAATAAAAACAAAGGAATACATCCTATAAGCACTATTTGGAATAATACGTTTTAATCTGCTGCAATGTTCCTTTCTCACCACTTAAGTTGTTTTTGTTTACAAGTTTAGAAGTTCACCATTAATTATAAAACATTAAAGTTGTTGAAATAAGGTGTATATGCTTACACACACACAAAGAGAAAATTAACATGCAAATAATAGTTAACTCATGTACAAAGATTTGTGAGGTGTAAAATAAATGCTTAAGCCCAACTTCAGTTTTAAACAACACCATTTTGTGTAATATGACACAATCATAAGACAGAAGGAAGCTAGCGCTCGCGGGCCTTGAGATCGACATGCCTGGTTGAGAGGGTATTAATTCAAAAGGTGTCATAATCATCCTTTAACAGAACACAGACATCCTGTGGTAGTCACCAACACCACTGTTTACTGATGCAACATAAGATAGTCACAAGGAGGCGCGACTTCCAGGACGACAAGCACAGATGGCCTGCATCCGACTACACACACCTGTGTGTGTGTGCGCGCACGCCTACATGAGACAGCACGGCTATGATTACACAGCTGCCTGACGCTCTATGTCATCTACTACGTGCACACACGAGGTGTGTGCGTGTGTACATGAAATACACAAAAATGTGTTTCGATGTGTTCGCATCAGCAGATGGCTCTCTTGGGTTAAGTGCCTTTAAAATACAAAGAAGCCCAGCTAAACACAGGATCATCTCCTACCAAGCATGTTGGAAGTTGCCATTGTCAGAGACACCAACAGTCCTGACAGGCAGTGTGTCTATGAGCTGAGCTCCTGATGAAAGAGCTTAAGAGAGTCTGGAAAGTTACATGTCGTGTGTGTGTGGATGCGTAATGGTTACACGGCCCTAATGACAGCAGTCCGGTCCACCTCGGCTGGTGTGTTCACAGGGATGCCTGCATGCGTTTACGCTAAAATAATAACGGCTAAGAATGTCAGCACACGCTGTAATTGTACCCATGATGACAGCTCCAACAGACACTCGTTAAAGCTGCTGGGTGCTGCTTTTCAGGGTCTTAAACATTGTCTTATCTTTCCATCCCTCATTCACACGTCAATGACAGGTCTTAGAAACCTCAAAACCTAGTGATTTGTCGAGCAGAACGTTCGGTTATTAGTCAAAAACACCACAACTAAACTTTTCATCTTGACACTTACATTTGAGAAATGCAAGAGTGTTGATGGTGTTGACTAGACTGGAATGCACCTAAATCTTTCCCTGGGAGGTTGGGACAAAAAGGTGTTCTGGTCTGATTTAGACAGCCATGGGCCAATAATGGTAAATGAACTGCATTTTTTCCAAAGCGCTGTACAGTATTTTGCCTCACATTCACCCATTCACACACAAACCGATGGTGATGTTGACCAACCACCAGGAGAAGTTTGGGGGGTAGGGGATTACACATCTTGCTCAAGGATGCTTACAGGTTTGAACCCATGACCTTCTGGCTGGGAGCGTAACACCTAGACCATTCTGCCCTCAATACACTTGTATAGATGTTACCAAGCTGTACTTTATGCATGCCAGACAAGTAAAATATCTCTTAAATGCACATTCATAAACATTGACTCCTTACATGTTTCATAAATCATTTAAGCCTTTGTGGTATTTTTCTGTTCCAGGGATTCACTAATGATGGATAGCGGCAGCAGGGTCCTTTGGTGCTATTGTTTTGGGGCCCCATCCCGAAGAGACGGGACACTGGTACTCTCAAGGGCCTCCCTGACGGATTTTGCCTCAAGAAAAGAGGACATTCATTTGGGAGCAGGAAGTGCTCCCCTTGTCCGAGCACATTTACAAACTTTTTAACAGCTCAACTGCCACAACAACCTCATATTACCGCATTAGCTCACCTTTAAATCTATATCTGCCCAAAATGTTTTGTAAATTTGTGTCATACCTCATTTTTTTTTATTGTTTCTACTGTATTTTTTACTGAGTTTTGTCATTTACTACCGGCTAAAGCTACAAAATGAAATAATTAAATGGTATGCAATTTTTTATCCAATACAACGAGCAATAATAAACAACTACAGCGGTTACATTGCAGCCAGAGTTATGGGCGTTTAATTTCCCTTTGGGTTGCATGGCCATGATGGAATTTAGATTCAGTATTTTGAAAATGTTTCCAGAAAAGAAGGATTATTAATTTTATATCTAGCCACCATTTGGTCACTGGGTGCTCCAGTCTACTTTGTCAGGAAAGTGATACAGACGTAGCTACACACCATTCATTAACATGAATCAGCAGTGGAAACGGCAACATAATACAATGAATTAGACAAAGGCAGTATTGTAATCTCAATTATACAGTTCTTGGGATCCTCGACTGTGAAAGCACATTTGTTTTCGACATTAGAGCATCAACATGCAGGTCGTTACACACTAGCCTTCACTGATCACATTTCTCTGCATTACTAATCTGTATTTTCACGTGACAAAATATTGAAGTTATTTGTCCCCTGTACTATTATTACTACATTTTGAAAATTGTAACTTTTTTTATAAGATGTGATATTTATAACAATAAAATGTGATTGAGGACGTGACAGATTTGTATGTTCCAGAAAATGAAATGCTAATTATGTGTCATCTAATGTATGTATGATTTACATATATGGCCACAACTGGTGTTATAAAGGTTCTCTATATGTAAAATAAAGGGGTTCAACAGCAAGTCATTACGAATCAGATAACTTCCTTTGGCCTAAATGTAACATAATTTAACCTTTATAAGAGTGTTATACCTAACCAGCTAAGCAGTTAACCAAACAAGAAATGTACTAGGGGAAAAAAAATCAAAAAAAAAAAAAATCAGGAAACACTGATTTTAATACCTCAGATTTGTACAGCAGAATACTTAACCAGAATACTCTTGCATACACAGAATGTTGCAACTTGATGAATACAACATAGTTCATTCTCCCTAGCTCGAATCAAACTAAAGAACCGTGAAAAAAACACCACCAACTAAAAACAATTAACGACAAGAGTGCTAATGATCTAGCAGTATCTATACATCTACAAAGTTATAAATTATTTGTATTTTGCCAAATGCATGCTTGGAAACAGTCCCCGTTTGTTGTGATAAACCAGGTCGATCCTTTAAGGACTCAAGTAATGGGTGTAATCTCCTGCGACAGAAAATGTCTGCCCTACTGAAGGCCCTGGAGCAAAAGATTAATTTAGGAGAGCGTAAAGCACAGGATGCCTCAAATCACTGATGGTTTCATTTGATGTTATATGGAGTATGATTAAGTTACAAAACAGCATCATGCTTGTGTCTGTAAAGCCCTCTGTCTGTCATCATCTGTAGCAGTTAAAGTTAGTCCTTAATGCATCATGACGGACAGAGATCCAAACTGCATGAGTGTAATCATATATTTCCCCATAATAATCTCCACTTTAAACCATTTATAAACAGGCTCCCCTGTTACAAGTCAAACAAACAATACTATTTCTCTTCACTTGAAGAGCAACAAATACAACACATCGTATTTTCTGCCCAGAAAAAAAAAAAAAGTTTACAACAGCACTGTCTATTGAAAAACTAGCAAATTCCCAAATATTGTCAGGTATATACAGCTATGTCTTTAAAAAAAGAAAAAAGTGCTTCTTTTTAGTACATTTCTCTACCTGATGTGCAAAACCTTCACCTTCTCCGATGAGCTCCACCTGGCAGAAGTCTGTGAAGTTACTTCACGCAAAAAAAAAAAAAAAAGGAGAAAAAAAACAGTCCCTCCTCTCCTCTACATACTGCTCCCAGTCCCATCACCACCACCACTCATCTGCCGACCTTGCCCAGGCGGTGGTCCGTCTTAGGGTCGGCAATGATGGCCTGCACGGCCACGATGGCCTCGTTGATGCGGGTCTGGAGCTGACGGAGCTCCTCGATGTGCAGGAGACGCAAGATCTGGGCCGCCTCGTTCAGCGTGGCGTCTGAAACAAGAGGGCCATTCAGCAGACACGCCCCACACTATATGCCCAGTGAGGAGACGAGCAGGGCGTGGCTCGCTGTGCTTCACTTCATAAGCAAACGTAAGACAACAGAACCCTTCGTCGCCGTGACAAAGTGAACTCACCTCCGGTGTCGAAGCCCAAGACATGCTTGTCCAAGGCCACCGGGAGACCCTAGAAAGAGCACGGGACATTGTTGGAAAGTAGGCAGTAAAGGCCAGCTCGCACTAGTAGAGTAGTTTGGCGGCACACAAAGGAACACTTTATATGTCAGTGGAAATGTACACGCAAATTGATGCAGGAGCTCAAAAATACGCCGATATTGTAATGTATTTGTATTGCTTGACGCTACAGAAATATAACAAAGTACTGAACCTAAACAATGTGCCCATTACATCTCAATGCCTTCTCCTATATTACTTCTGCACCCTAAAATGTGTTCTGAGCTGTAAACAACGGAATAGGATTTATCTGTGATGAGACACATCAATGCTCGGGTTAATATTGACAACATTCAAGTTTTTATAAAAATCTGCAATGTATGGGCTGAAAACAAAACTACACGTCACTTATGTTAAAAATCACCACAGGACACGGCTGGTTTTCATCGGTACGCTCAAACATCATCAAATTCAAATGTTAACCTTCATGTTAATCGGGTCCCCCTCTCAGCCCCTCCCCTCGCTCACCTCATTGACACAGCTCAGAGCTGGGGTGCAGTCACACTTTAAAAGGACACTCCTTGACCACATATAGGGATAATCACCCCACCCGGGAAGCAAGAGCAGTGTGGCAGAGGCTCATGCTCTACCTGCTTTCAGCCAATCAGCATTGTTGTCTAGGATCACAACTCCAATAGGAGAGCGCTTCTGGTAATCATACGATTGAGGAGTGTCACTTTAACTCTATTAAGAGTCGATTTTATTTTTTTAAATGTTTAAATAGTTGTCTATTATAAAATACAGCTCTGGAAATATTGAATAGACCACTGCATCAGTCTCCCTTATTAACTTTTATAAAAATTTATAAAATTGTATTTATAGATAATTTACAATTATTTTTGTAATATTCATTAATTATATTTAAAGATATGTGCAGTGGACTATTTTTTCCAGAGCTGTGTCACTGTCATTAAGCTTTGGTACATGGACGTCATACTGTACCTCTTTAGTCTGGCTAGCCTTGGCAATAGCCTCAGGGGATAGTCTCTCCTGGATCAGAATACGAATGGCCTGGAGCAGGAAGACAACAGTCAACAACAGAAACATTGTCTTTAAATGCTCTCATCCTGACAGTAATATTGTTAACCCAACAGCATTATAGTATGCCAACATCCTAAAACATGCATTTAACCAACAAAACAGCACAAAATAATTACAATGGATTTTCAATCATAACATTTGTGAAAGGAATGTGGTAAATGCTGGGTTTTGTTCAATTTTATAAAATGTAAACGTTAAATATGTTTTACATTAATACTACAGCAACACTTGATATAGGCTGGTGAAGAGTTCCTCTGACCTTTAGCATCACCAGGTAATCATCATGCCTTTGAATCTTGAGGATGTTGGCCAGAGCCATCACGCCGGCCTTAAAATCTGGAGAACTATCTGCACGAAAAAAAATGAACAAATCTTAATAGAGGAAACTGAACTACTTTGTTAACAAATGCACAGAAAAAACACAACTTACTGTCGAGGTTGACCAGTGGATCGGCCGGTTTGTCACTGTTGCTTGAGGCAGACAGCGGCTGACAGTTCTTATATTTGTCCACTGGGGGGAGATGACAAAGACATACATCACATTGTAAGATGTGATTGTATGGGTACTGTATAATGCTGATACGTTTTCATGAAACAGCAGTTTGAACATTTTCACAAGATGTATGTATGCTTATCCAGAGTGAGTACATAGTGTTGGGAAATGTGGTTATGAACCAACACTCCCTAATTGGCAGTAGACAGGTGACCGAGCTTTACATACGGTTATTTACAAGACAATGTCGCCATCTAGTGGTTAATCATAATATTTCAAATAAATTATTTGAAGAAAGTGACACACTGCTCCTTCATCTCACCATTATCTCCATATTCATATCGCACAGCCAGTCCCAATAACCAGTCAATAGCCTCTAGTTTCTCCTGAACACTGAAAGGGCATTTAACATCCTGCAAATACTTTACACAACAAAAAGCTTTAATGCAACACACAATATAAACATCAGGGATATATTATTATTATTATTATTATTATTATTAAGCCTGGTGATTTAACCATTGCAAACCTTGCACATTTCCTACTGTGGCTTTCATGGGGTCTTACCTTCTGGAAGGCTGTGGGCCATTCTGAGCTTGGGATATTTCTCAGGTTGCCACGGTCTTCTATCTTGTAGTGGCGAATCTTCTGATCTTCCAGCCACACAATGCAATTCCTAAACTGTGTCTCATCTGAACAGACAGGGTGACAAACAACAATTATGCAAACATAAATGCATCACGCCATGCCATACGTGAAAGCTTTTGCGGATATAACAAGACACAGTATGCCGAGGTGCGCGTATGTGAAGTGTGATATATGAAATATGATATTGCCATGTAGATTTTCAATGCATTGGATCCTGAAATAAAGTAGACGGCCTGATAAATCGTGTGACGTTACCGGTAGCTGGCTATCATACGGTAGTTGTTATTATTTACTAACACAGCATTTGTATTATTGAGAACTTACCTTTGCAATCAAATTCGGACGGGTTGTGATAGTCGAGAGCTGTCAGCTTTCTGCGAAACATTTTAACGGGTCTTTTCCTTGTTTAGAAGTAGTTGAAGAGGCATGGAACTAGCCTGGGCCTGCTAGCAAACTAACGCTGACAGTGTGCCAAGCCACGCATGCGTATTTGCATGCACGTTCTTCTTCTATCGTATTAATGACCGTTCGCAAACAACTCTAACGTGCATGCTTCCACCTACTGTACAAGAGTGAGTAACTTCACGTAATATACCTTCTTCCCATCCACCTTGTGTCCAGTGGTGCCTTCATTTGTGAATTGTAGAAAATCAAAGCAGAAAATAAAGTTATAATGTTGTCAGTTTCACAATCAATGTTTTGTGTGAATGAAGATATTTGCCCAACATTTGTACTGTAGAGCTACTCATGTCATGTAGAGGAAATAGCATGTATCCTTATTAAAGTTTCACAGGCAAATATTGATGGCAATATAGTGTTCCACATTTAATTCCATGACATATAGACTAGTAGCAATCTTGGCCTATTCAACACGGGGCAGCCCGTGTTTCTACCATTGACAGAGGATGACCTTATTCCGTGAAATGGGCCTTTATAAATAGAAGTTATTTTTCCATCACTCTGGTCCAAGTTGTCCCTGTGCCAGACCCAACAGATCACACAAGTACCTCACAACCTTCCTGATAATCCAGCAACCAATCAAAATGCACCATGCTAACCTCAATAATCAGCAACCAATCAAAATCACCAGTCAAATGGAGGCACTCTATGTAAACCAGTTCGGTTGCCAATCAGAAGCATCTACAGCATCACTTCTATGTGCCTGAGATGTCTTCTATAGTAGAAACAGCACTACAAAAGCATTGTTGTTTTGGTTTAAACTCCGTCACCTGAGCAGCTCCACCTATTCTGTACTCCTCCCCCTACGGCCACTGTGTGCAAACATAAACAGTGAGCTGGGGAGGTGAGTGGCATTGTGCTGTTATGCATCAAGTAATGTGTACTGCATAAAATGAGTGTGTTTGACTCGTTTGACCTCATACTAAAAGTATGAGAATGTTACCATCGTTTGACCTCACACTAAAAGTATGAGTATGTTACCAGCTTGTGTTGTGACATAATTCATCAAAAACAAACAAGTCTTTACTCCGATGATGTAGGGTCAAGACAATTTGTTCAGATGAGCAATGTTTAATTGAGGCCTCAAATTGCATCCAAACTCTAGTTGCCAATGCCAGTGCTTGTGACTTTTAAATTAATTTATTACAAGAAAGATATCCTTATTATAAAATACATTTGACGGTTAGGGTATAGTGGACTGCTGTCTGAGATGCATGCCCTGATGTCTAACCCCTAACTGCTCCTTACTTGTAACAATACTCTTTTTGGAACTGCTAAATTACCTAATTGTAAAGAAAGTATGTGCAAACAAAATGTAATCCAAGCAGAACACTCAGATTTATGGACCCCATACTCCCATTACACTCTACGAACCTTTAAAGCTCAATGACTGTACAATGTACCCATGCCCTCCAACATCACCCTGTTATGCTGTAACAAGCTTGCCCATTCAAACTTCACAGCTACGAGGAGAACGTTGAGAAAAGACGTGTGAAGACAGGGTTATGGTTAGGTTTGTAGCTGTGACAATGAAGGAGGATGTTAAAGTGAAGGGCAGGGTTTAGGTGCACTTGATTTAACTACATCAGCATCCGTCTTTGGTTATTTTGAGTAAAGTGACGTTAAAGATTTGTTGGCTGATCTGTTTATCAGTTTGAGTGAGCCATGGTTATTTCAGTTAAACGATCATGTGCAATAAATGTGTGAGTTTATTTAGAACAATATGATGAACTGATACCAA
This sequence comes from Typhlichthys eigenmanni, assembly GCA_027564635.1. NCBI lineage: Eukaryota > Metazoa > Chordata > Actinopteri > Percopsiformes > Amblyopsidae > Typhlichthys > Typhlichthys eigenmanni. The sequence goes on along the minus strand of JAODUK010002895.1, from coordinate 8,847 downwards.
TCAGGTGTGCAGTATTTACGTGATTATTTTAAGAGATACAACAGCAGATGCAAACCAATAACCGAGCTAGCTGGATTTGTGATATTAGTGAAGAATGCTGAGCTGCAGCAGATTGACTTTACTGGATTTGTGATGTTTATTTTGGTAGTCTGGGTGTGTTACATTGTGTGATCTAATTCTAGACTGTATTAGGTACAAATGTAGGCAGCTGTGCACTGTGTATATCACACAGTACAGTAGCAGTGCCAGTAGTTGTTCTAATGGACAGTATATTTGTGATATAGGACTGCATTATTGACAATAGGAGGGGAATTAATCTCACCATGCTAACCAGCATATGTAACACAAAGGTCAGTTACAGACCAACACAGAGCAAGACATCTGCCGAGCTCTTTTGCTCTCTGGACACTGATACACTGTCAACATTTACCAATGAATTTGTTATCTTTCATCTCAAATTAAATATCATGGTTGTTGAATTCACATTAAATGATTGTGGATCGCTGTCGAGTGGTGAGATTTAGTTTTTAGCTGAACATAGCAGAGTTCTGATATAGACCTAGGTCACGCAATAACAAACATAAGGCAAAGCTATAGAAAGAAGGCTAACTGTGAACTATTCTGGGATATTGTTGAATACATCAAAAATTATTCTTGAAACTTGTCAGTACTATTTCTGTCCTTGTCTCTGCTGCTTTACATTCATCATCATCATCATCATCATCTTTGTCTCTTCCTCGCCTAACAGAGCTTCAGAAGCAAATGCTGGTCCCTCAGCCCACTCTTAAAGTTATTTACTGAGCCTGTAAAATGCACGGCATGCGTTTGTAAATCAACACAGGCCATAAAGTATGTGAATGCGCGTGCGTAGCGTAAATGTTTGCAGTAAAACACACGCGAGACAATGTACTCTTAATAATCAAAGGAATAATCTCAGTGGAGTTGCAGCTTGAGAGAACACTAATCTGTTGTGTTACAACTCTCAAATAGATTGCTCTAGGGACGGGCCGGCCACAATCTACCCTATATAGCTACACTGTAGGGGGATCTGGGGAATGTTTGGGCCTTGGGATGTGTGTGTGTGTGTGGGGGGGGGGGTATTAGTGCAAAGTAGCTGAAAGCAGTGACAAGTATTTCAGCACAATCACTGCTGATAAGACCTGATAAAAACCTCTCTCTCTCTCTCTCTCTCTCTCTCTCTCTCGCTCCCTCTCTCTCTCTCTCTCCCCATGTAAGGTTACAGAGCTGCTTGCTCGGCCACTGGGGGAAAAAAAAGGAAATATTTTCTCTCTAATATTATTTTTTCCAGTTGGAAATTCAATACTTTCTGCTTGTATCAAGATTGCC
>JAODUK010002895.1:0-5000 GCA_027564635.1 Typhlichthys eigenmanni | reverse complement strand
GTTTTACAACACCTTTAAGTGAATCATAGTGATGTAGAATGGCTTTACAACACCTTTAAGTGAATCATAGTGATGTAGAATGGTTTTACAACACCTTTAAGTGAATCACAGTGATGTAGAATGGTTTTACAACAGCTTTAAATGAATCAGTGATGCAGAATGGTTTTACAACACCTTTAAGTGAATCATAGTGATATAAAATGTATCTTTCCTATGAATTTTCTCTTTTCTGTTCCATTTCTTTCTCCAGATTAGTGTGAAACCCGGGTGAGCTTGCCCCACCTGCCTGAGAAGATACCTGACAGAAGACCAGACACCCTTACACATCTTTGTCACCTTCACATTGCCCTTCATTTGAGTCCAACTCAACGCAAGTCAGCCAATATCGATTCATGCTGTAATATACCACATCCCTCACTTAAGTCACGTTACTTCACCCACCAGGTCAGGACGAGTCCTCCAGAACTGAATTCGCAAAACGCACCGGAACCAGCGAGACCTCTAGCGGGCTGGTCCTAACCACAACTCCACCAAGAAAGCAAGCCCTTCGATCTCCGGCGTAAGCCAGTTCACCGTGACCAAGTCTGTTCTGGTCCGAGAGAAACCAGGTTCTGTTACTATGGAGCGTGTTCAGCACATGACCAAGTCGGCTATCCGTCGCGCCTCTCAGATCGAGGTGAACCCACAGACCAAGAGGAACCTCCAGGAGCTCTTTGTCAACTTCACACTTATCCTCATATGTCTGCTGCTCATATATATAATTGTACTGCTCAGCAGTTGAACATGAGCCGCCCAGCCAGGACTTAAAACAAAAGGTTTGTCCAGGTTGTCCATTGTTCCAACGTAAGCACACTTTAACGTAACGCCCTTTTAAACCTCTATTCACCTTATTTTTGAAGGCTGTGTGTTTTATTTGTATATGGATTTAAGGTCTTTTAAATATATTACATATTATATTATTTATTACAAACAGCACATTTGTCCCATGAGCACTATTGTTCAAGAGAACATTAAAGGAGCATATTTGGCATACTCTTATACTTGGCATACTGGCGACACCACCTGGTCACAAGTCTGAACAGCATTGTTTTAAAATCACTTTAGGCACAGCTTTGTCAAAGGTAGCGCTACTATCGGCAGTGTGAAATAATTAAAGGGTTACCCTGCAGGGTAACCCTTTAATTACTTAATTACTTAATAATTGTACCCTGTTTTACTAGGGCTTGTTGCCAAAATACAATCCTACTGGAAGTTAATACATTATATTTTATCATTTGAATACAAAGTTATCTGCTGCTTTACGCACCTTTTGGTGGACTGTGGTACAAATGATGATGATAAAGTAGTTCGGACTCTGCAAGCAACAAAATGAAGCATTTCAACAAATAATTTGAAATTTGACAAAAACAAATGAATAATTCTATCCATCTCAATGACTTGGAAAAGTGACAATTTTCAAGCATGTGCACAAACCCACTACATTAAGAAATGTCTCTCATGCTTTAACATTTCGTTCATTTCAAATATTATAAATATTGTATTGTATATTTATTTTTTAAATTGCCAAGACCCACAACTATGTTGAGTCACAAAGGGGACAGTCAACAGATGTTCAGCTCCCCTTTCGACTGTAACACATTTGGTTAACACAGTATTATATTCAACATAGTTAACATCCAACCTTTTACAAGAAAAATAGGTTGCTGGACAGTAAATATTTAAAATTATTTCTAACGTCTGTTAACATATGGAAAACATTGATCTTGAATATTACTTACACCAGTTCTGGTTCAATGTTGGCAGTTAATAAAAGTTAGCCACTTTACCCCCTACTGACAGCACTATACAATAAACCATACAATTTAAAAGTAACCTGAAGAATAATCTTTACAGGCAATTTACGTGAGACACAGAACACTGCAGACTATATCAGACACTGTCTTCAACTTTCAAAGAGAAAAAAATAGACAATGAGAAAGATAGACCATGAGTACCCATACTTGATGCATTTTGGGTTTCCTAACAAACAAACAATATTTCCGGTAGAGATAATATATAACATTCAATAGGTATTTTTATTTTCCAAAACTTATCAGAAATTCAAATTGACAGGAGAAAGAAAACTGCTGTGACAACAAATTATTTGACTAGTTAGTGAAAATCTGATGGTTAGCATTTTTAATAACAAAGAACTCATGACAGACAAAATACATTTGCACCGTCCGATGCAGTTATTTGCATAATAGGCTGTGACGACAATATAATCAGACATAGGTATTTTTCATATTCAATAACAAACAACATGTATATAAGCCTAACAGTTCACAGTGTACATGGAAGTTTTAACCACTGGTAAAGTGTAGGGCCAGGAAAATCCTTCATTTGTATTTTAGTCTATTTTTCTTAAGTGGACCCCTACAATGCATGTGAAAATGTGTGTTTGAACACATTCAGTTAAACATTTCACATTAATTTAGATTTATTTTTTTTAACAATAAAAAAATAAACAAATAAATACAGTACATAAATAAAATGTCTAGTGTAGAAAAACAGACTAAACTCCAACATGCTATATTCTGTAAACCATTTAAATCATGTATTATGATTTTGTTCGACAGAAATGGAGATAACAGAAGTCCCGCTCCCATTTTGGTTTCAGGAAGTGTTCATTTTGAAGTAAGATACAATACATAGCCAAGGTCTAAGAATTCTGTGCTTTAGCGACTTAATTGACCCCAATGGGAAGATTTGGTGTAACCTTATACTATATAAGTGTGTGAAGCTAATACCTCTCTAAACATACACTTGAGGAGTCTTTTTTACAGTGAAAAATAAAGGTACTTCCTGGAACCCTATTTGGGTCAACATTTCCATTTCCTATGTTATGGAAGACACGGTCAGCCTATGTCAGGAATGTAATAGAGCCCGTTTCTACCATAAGGGCATCTCTCTATGCTCCTCACAAGGTCAGTCTAATTTCCTCAGACTGATTCACCATGCAGAGACTGTACAATATTTGAATGAGGTCACGAGGGTCATGAAATGAATTAGCATGTGAAAAGCACTAATGTAAACCTTTCAAGTCAAACTATAAAAAAACACACAAAATACGATTATTTCACGTGAATGGTGGCAGCATTATAGTACAATGACACATCTGTTTTCACATGCTCTAGGGGCTGAATATAAACATAGAGACATCAAGCAAGAGTTTTATCCGTGAAATTAATTCCAGTTAGTTAACACCTGAGCAACACCTGAATATAAAGCTGGATTTAATTCAAACGGGGAAAAAACTCAACCCTCAAATGTCTCTGGTCCATTGGCATCATAGACAGACCATAGCAAAACAGTACAAGTGTACAAGTATAAACACCGTAATAAAAATACAAGGTACACTTGATTCAGCTCATCTGCCCCGAGATGTTTCCCCTCCTGAGAGCGTTGAGGCGTCGGAAAAGTTCAATCAAGTGTTCCTCAGACCGTTCACAGATCTGAAAACATGTACACGGTCAAAGTGCTGGGACAGCGAGCTGAAGTTGATCCGTGCTATCGGAGGGTGGCCGTTAAAAAGACGTCGTTAAAAATCACCCGGCGCTAATTTCCTGGCCGCAAAAGGACTGAGGGCTCGTAGCATGAGGGTGTGTAGTCATGTAGGCTGTTGTGGAGGCACAGAGACGTGCTAGCCCGCTGAGCGGTGCTGAACATGGTCCGAATGAAATGGGCTACACACACACACTTTCATCGGATTTCTGTACAGTAGTATTGTACAGTGCCCTCAATATACTGTACCCGTAGGATGGGGCTTGGCGTGATGCTTGGGATAGAAATTTAGCTTACTGTCCAAATGCCTTTGAATTGACTGAAGTTTTATTTATTTGTTTATTTTATTTTTTTGCCTGTCAGAAAGAGAAGTATTGGGCTATATGAGCCTCTGTTTGTTCACGTGTTAGTCTGTCTCTCTTTGGAGGCGTGTCCTCTGTTGCCGTGGCGACAGCCTCAGGAAGGCTGAGAAATGATGATAAATCAATTGGTTAGACTGAATGACAAACAGCTGAGACATATATCTGTGTGTAACCAAACAAAATTGCTGCAATACTGTCTCGTACATTATATTGTTTGGATCACAGAAGAGAAACAATGCCTCTCCAAACAGTATCTTACTTATGTAGCTGGCTACACTGTTTTCAGCCGTAAGCGATACAGCTCTGTGCAGAGCAGAGCTCTTAATAGGTCTCACTGGCGCCCCCTGTGGGAATGTGAAATATGGCAGCCCTATTTTTGTGTCCCACATGCAACTTGTTATTGTCTTATACTGTACATGAGTTTCAGCAAAGGCTTGAGCACATTCAAACATGGTTGATAAGTGGGGAGAAAAAAATTGAGCGAAACAAGACAAAAAAAAAAAAACATTCCACACAAAATATACTGGGAATAGGCCAAATGAAAACAAGTAGTCTGCACAGTCAAAGCACTAGGGCAGCGAGCACATGGGGAAATGTCTTACTTACAGATTGTACAGATGTGCTTGTGAAGTAGCTCTTCTTCATATTGAAGCTAATACAACAAATCGGTGGTGTGTCTGCTTCTGTGCTCATGTGCCGCTGAGCTTGTTATGTAGCGATGGAATGCTCCACTAGCATTGGGATTTAGTTGAGAGAATGTAACGGATGCACAACTTGGTACGAAATAAGAGCGTGGTGGCCGAAAACAACTGTAAGCATCTAATGAGTTTTAACTCATGTACTGAAATCACTATTGGGTACTCGTGTGCATTGCATCATGAGAAGGCAATGAGAATTTCACCAGCAGGTTGTTTGTTTTAGGTGAGATGTTTTAAAATATGTTTTAATATTTCATTGCTTACGTCAAGCATGTTCAGTATATTTCGCATATAGATTGCATGACCGTGCTTTTCCAGAACACAGACGACACCAAGGTGAGCAAATGGTCAAAGGGGGGATGGGGTATGAAATGAAAGAGGTGTCACCCCCCCCCCC
>JAODUK010002894.1:0-11794 GCA_027564635.1 Typhlichthys eigenmanni | reverse complement strand
ACACACACACACGCACACACACTCACACACACACACACACACACACACACACACACACACACACACACACACACACACACACGATATATCAGAGGCTCTAATTAGACACAGCTAGCCACTACTAGACATTTCAGATTAGTACAAATACTATAATTGTTCTTTTATAAATGTGCGTGTTGCCAGCGGGAGGCCATTAGCCTGACACCCTGTTGATTGCCCCCGGTGATGTCTTCCTCACAGACATCTGGTTACCTTGGTAACCCCAGGCATGCAGAGGACTACAAGGTACCAAGTGATACATTGTCATGTCAATCTCCATACCGTAAGTAAAAATAATAATAATAATAAAATAAAAACACATACATGGTTGTTCTCACAGGCAGTATAAGTCCGTGTGACAGGAGAAGGTCTCTCACTCTCTCTGCCCTGACTCACTTAGTCTTATTCTTAACTAAGCCTTAAATAACAACAGTATTAAACAAAGCCAGAGACTAAATGAAGATGTATTACAATAAGAGGAGCTATACAGCGGGTTTATATCAGAAATCCTTCTGGGTCTGCTGTAAAACATAAAACCAGACAGCAGTGGCAAGCCATTAGCATCTTTAAAGCAGTTTCTATAGCCTTACCAGTCTTATCAAATTATGGGAAAATATATATCTATACAGTATATGATAGTAAACCCAGAGAGGCTGACTCATCTATTAATACTCAACACTGATATTACTAGATTGAACCGTCTCTCAATCAATGGCCGGGTGTTCTATTCTCTCGACAACCCATTCACCATGAGCCACTATGTTAAGCCACAGTAGCTTCATTGTTCGGTGGAGAAAAAGGAGAGGTCTCATAAATCAGGAGACATATTTTGGAAGCGTTATCTGTGACTTTGTGAGAGGGAATGCTGCATTTTTGCCTATTTTGACCCTGTAATCATATTTCTCTGTCCGTCTCTGAGACCTCTCTCTCTCTCTCTCTCTCTCTCTCGATTTCTCTCGCTCACACACACACACTTTCTTTGTCTGGCTGCAAGATCCATCTCTGTTGTGGTGTACACACACATGCACACGTGCCACACACACACACACACGCACACGCACACGCACACGCACACGCACACACACACACACACACACACCCATTTCACTTCTGATATGAGTTTCTATCAAAACAGGATACTTATCAGGGCGTTTACTTGAAACACACACACACACACACAGCCTATAAAACAACTTACTTGCATAACTCGTTTCCTGCTCATAATAAGTGTGTTCTTACTGTAAATTTGATATGGTCTCCGAGGACATATAATGTAATTATTTAAGTGTTTTATGTGTGTGTGTGTGATTTGTTTGCATGTTGCATACCTCCTTTAATAAGCATTTTATTCCCCAACAGATTTGTAAACAAAGTTAAGATGCATATTTAATCATATTTGTGTAATGAAGCATCGCCAAAGATTCGCAGTGGTGTGTGTGTGTGGGGGTAATTTGTTTGCATTTTTTTATACCTCCTTAAATTAAGCATTTTATTCCCAAACAAATGGATGTATGCACAATTCATAAAATTATTTAGTGTTACTAGTGTTATTTGAAGTAGCATCACCAAAAAGCTGTACGTCCTGGGTCTCCTGGCAACCACCGTGTTTCAGCAAACCAACCAGCAAGGACAACTGTGGCAGGATTGCAAATAAAAGAAAAGTAGAATGAGAGATGCAGGGTTGTTGAAGAAGGACACCACCCCTCAATCATGCTGTACCTTCTGATAGCAGGTTTCAGGTAAAACATTCTGCTTAATGGGCCATCAGGTTTGTTCTGTGGGAGCAAGAGAAGTGACTTGTTACAGGAATGTAATGTAATAAACAGGTCCTGTCAGATTCCCAGAATGTTCCCATACAAAGATACTCCAGGAGGAATGGCCAGTGCAGGCAAGAGCTTCCAATTATTAGGAAAAAATATTCTATCACTGTTTGAGTATCTGGCTCATATCATTGGGAGAATGCTTGCCAACTTGGCTAGTTATAGCGTGAAATTATACAGGCCTGCAAATGTTTCTGTTGTAAGGCGTCAGTTATGTTTAGTTTAATAGACTATTAACCACATCTTAGCCTCACCAAACTATTATACTGGCACAGCTTCAATGCAAATATTGTAAGGCTGCCAAACTAAACAAATTAAATATAAAAAAAAAGATAACTAGATTGTCATAGTTTATGTTGAAAGAAATGTTACCATATTTGTTTGCATGTGGATTTAAATACTTTTGGGGACCCATACCCCTGTTATATGTTTGTTCATTCTCTTCCCGTTGGACTTTATATGAAGAATCACTCCATTAATCAGTCCTTCCATGCTTATTGAGTAACCACAGCTTGCTAAATTCTTCTGAAGGCATTCCACTCACTCCTCATGGAATAGGTCAAAATATTTGTTGCCAGATGATTTTGTGAATGAATGATATGTGTTTCTGTACCCCTTATACCATACTGCATACCATAGCTGTCCAGTTTGAGCAGTTAAGCAAGTCACTATGTAAAAGGCTAGCGTTAATTTACTGGGTCACAGAAAGAGAGTAAAGGCATCCAGCCATGCAAAAATGCAGACTTATCACAACAGACTGACCCTTAAGTATGGGTAGAATTTATTACATCAGCAAATTAAAACTACTTACAGTATGTTGTATTTGCTTTAAGCCCTTCTTTTTATCTTCAGCAGTTTCAGTCATCTTCATGTCAGTGCAGCTCTTGGAAGCAATGTCGTCTTGATTCCGTTGTATATTTTGGCCTATATTGTCGCCAGAATGTGCTTTGTTGGTTTTATGACAGCATTGAGGATTGTAAAATTATCACAGCTTATATTGGGAATGTGTAATGTGGAGCCTATTGGCTATTACTCTTTTATATTGTTAATTTATATATATAATATTAATTCTCTTTCCATTTCTATCTTATATATTCAGTGTTATTCTCACAGTTTTACTTTCTTAGGGCCAACACAGTTTTCCAATTTGTGTAATTACCAAAAGAAATTGCATATCATTATGAGATTATACTTTGAGAGGCTGTGTCATTCTTTTAAGTGTATGGAAACTGTCTGATGTATCTTGATGGCTGAGGTTAATTCAGCCAATTACACGTGGTGTACCATGCAGCTCTCGACCACAACACTCAGATCAAGGTCTAGCAGCCTTCAGTGGAACAGTGGGGGGAAATGGAGAGTGAGAAATTATCTAACTTATAGTAACTCTGTGGGTGTATATCTGCAGCTGTATGACAACATGGCAAGCCTTTAACCATATCTAAAATGTGACATCTAGTGAGATATGATCATGCATTTTAAAAGTTAACCCCTTTACTTCACATAACGTCTTGATGGCTAAAAAGAGGGTTATGTGCATTTTTAATGGATGCATTAAACCAGATCCTTTTATAACGTAACGGGACAAACCCTAAAAACATCTAAATAATGTACTATATGCATGTTTAATGAAATATAATACACAATGTGACAAATACTTCAACTATAAAGAACTATAAAACTGTCAAAAATCACCTGTGTGTTCATGGGTAATATTATGCTAAAAGATAATGCTGAGGCTAAAGGGATAATGTACAGTATATTTACTACAACTACTCCATTATCCTCTGCACTGCTGATGCGTAGCAAACATACAAAACAAAGTGTTCTTCACAGACAGCTTGTGCCACCCTATAATATTTTAACACGCTGTAGTTTAACTCAGAAATGAAGGCGGTTTTTCCCCCTTCTTCTTGAGCGCTTTCTGAAAACCACAAAAAACTAATCTCAAAACCAAACAGAAAAAAATGTGATTCCTATTTATCTGTTGTTGAGCCGTTATTTTGTTCTTCCTTCCATAACCCTCTTTAAAACCCACTGGGATCAAAGGTTAGATTTTTATAAATCTATATATATAGGAAATATTATATATATTATACAGTATTATTAAGAGAAAGTAATGCTAACCCTTTTAATTTAGAATGAGACACTTCACTTTCATGCAGATTATTTATGGCAATATCAGAAATTTGACAGAAATGTGTGGCTGTTTTATGTAAACAAAAGTAAACAACCACAACCAAGCAGATGTTTAACACAGTGCCGGAAATTATATGTGTTGGAGGGAGGGGGATCAGATACACACACACACACACACACACGCACACACGCACACACACACACACACACACTCACGCACAGCAGTCTATCAGCGGAGTCTCTGTCCTCTAATGGTTATATTTATATCTGTTGCCATCGGAAACAGAGGCTTTTAAAGTAATCATCTGTCCGGAGTTTCCTGATACCGCTGTCTGAAGAAGAGAAAGCCCTATAGCCACTCTGAGCACTCTGTGTTCAGATTAAACCAGAGGAGCTCTTTGATGCCTCCTTATTCAACATGCAGGCAACAAGTAGCAAAAAGGCAGACCACTGCCCCACACTCTCTCAGAGGAGACACTTATCATAAATAATGATGTCACCCATATATATATATAACTGACAGACTGGATAGTATCTTTTACCAAATGGACTCACAAATGGGTTCACAGCCAAGGAAGCTATTCTGTGTAGCCGTGATAAAAGCTCAACCTTTTAAAGAGTTACAGTAGATATACTGTATAGTGACATTTCCATCAACAATCATTTAGACCTGCTGTGTCTCTATACACATTATTGTCAGTCCCTGTGCTAACATAAAATGCAAACAAGCTGCTGTTACGCTTCTGGACAACAATAGATAGTAGAGTGCAGTCAACCCCACGTTTAAATACGGGCACTTGACAGAATTTCAAACCTGGATTTGTAAAAGTTTGTTTTCTGATTGAGCACTGCCAACTATTAATTAATGCAAATGTTGGAGTAGGAGAGTTTAACTAGTTGGTGCAAATGGAAACTAGTGTTTGCACTGATTCAATCTCAATGGCTGAATAGTATTATTCACTCTCAGCTGGTGTAGAAGCACTGCATAACGATGTGAAGAGATCTCAACAGCAAGTGGAAGCATTGATTTAATATCGCTGAAATCAGTTATGTGCATTACAGTAAATTAAGTTTCCAGGGGAGGATGGTCTTGCTCTCTTGTGCTCTCCAGTATCTTCATGTATTTTAGTTATAAAATGCATAAACTTACAGTACATTCATAGTTACATGCAGTAACACAGACTTAGTCAGTCGGAAAATGTCCTAATAGATCAGGATAGGGCCATCTCCCTTCTGCTTTGAATAGACACTATAAATAAATCTGGCTTTACTCTATCTTCTAATCTGGGTGGACTTCCTTGAGCTAATTCACATCAGTCACATGTTGTATTGCTGATGTGATCCAGTGCTAATGCAGTATCACTCAAAGCAAGAAAGTCAAGTTATTCTGTATTTGCGTTTCATTGTTAACTATTGCATATTCATATAGTTTTTTGTTATTTAAGATGTATTATAGCAGTGCTGTTGAAAGTTCACATGAAGCATCAGTTACAGCTGTAAGAATTACCAAATTAAGTGAAAGCTTAAAACATAAAGTCAGCTATTGCAAGCTAAATGTAAAACACACTTTTTGTCAAACACAAAAATATCTCCTTGCATTTCACTATCTACCAGTTCTCTGTGCGTGTTGAAAAAAATAATGATTCTACACAGCCCTGGCTCTGTAAACAGTAACATAAACAAAGTGGTGAATACTGCTCGTATGAACAAAGCCATAGTACTGTACTACACTTTGCTTCACAATGCATTTCGATGTGTGAGTCAGCGCCGCACAGGACTGTGGAGAGACACTGTTTTGATTTGAGCTCAAAGTTAGCAAGGATGACTGACCATACCAAGGTGATAGCACATGTCTTCTTGAGTGTTTGGCCTATAAGCCTATAAGTGATGGATGGGCCCCTTGTTAATTGTTTCTTAAGATGTCTCTCCAGGTGTCTAATTCCCTAATCAGCCCTTGTGTATTTAGTTTGTGTGTAGGGTGTTGCTACTTTGTCAAGATGAGTGACCCTTGTTTGTATTATTTGGGAGCAGTATGTGTTTTCAGACTGGTTGAAGTGTTTGACAGATATGATGTGTAGTTCCATTCTAAACATTTTGGTAGCAGTGTTTTGAATGAATCCCTTCAGTGGGTAACATGACTGTCTGTGTTATTGACAGCTTGTGTGTGTTGTCTGAGGAATTGTGTGTGAGAAATAATGAATTGTTCCAGGAATTGTGTCTAAGCATTTGAAAAAAACTGTAATATGTTTATTGCACTTTTGTGTTATTATAAGTATAATTGTTGGAAGAGAAGTCATTATTATATCATTGCAAATTAAATTAGTCATATTGAGTTCTCGATGCTTTAAAAAAAATCACTTTAGTGGGAAATGCTGATTGAGTTTTTATCACCCATGGATATGGGGTTTAGATTAATGACAGGTCCAACGAAACATCTTCAGGCCCTGTCATCATACGGCTGTAAATCTGCCATGCCTAATCTGACACCCTTATTCTCTGTACGGGGCTCTCACATTTTTTGGGGAAAAACTGTGGAGATCTCTTGACTCCAGTGATGATTTGATCGCAGTGGCATCGCACTGATTTCCAGGCCACCTTAACACAGCATCTCAGGGACTTCTGTGCTTGGACTATAGCAAAGGGCACGCTGCATATAGTAACACAGCACTAAGCAGAACCTATATAGAGTTTACATGCACATGCACTGCTGCCAGTGACACTGGCTCTGCTGTCAGTCGTGATGAAACAAAGACTGCACTGTTACTGCATGGTGACAGGACCAGATTTAGACCCCAGGCCGAAGAGGCAGGATGAACCACGCCATATATGGGAATTTCTACTGGTTTGCTGACAGCTATCAGAGGGAGAAACACGCCACAGAACTATCAAAGAGCAGTTCTGAAGTAGCTCTTGTCCTTGTCGTTGAACAGCAGAACCCTGTACATAGTCTTAATCTTATTGGCCGATTAAGCCAGCACTAAACCCCTCTTTCTCTTTTAATCCTTTTCATTGAGAGACTGTTTTATCAGAGACACCCAGGACAAAGCAGACATTGTGTCCTGCTGGGTGTATACTGTATGGGACTGGATTCTACTCATCTCTCTTCCAAATGTCCCTCAAAGCCTTGCATTTAACATTAAAGTGTAACTGCACCCCAGCGCTGAGCCTGACTCCACCCACTACAAAAATGATGTCAAGGAGCTGAGTGAGGGGAGGGGAGGGGCTGAGAGGGGGACCCCATTAACATTAACGTTAACATTTGAATTTGATGGCTTATGAGTGTATTAAATGTGCCGGTGAAAACCAGCCAGGGCCTGGGGTGATTTTTAATGGATATGACGAGTAATTATGTTTTCAGCTACATAAAATGCAGATTTTTATCAAAATTTGAATTTAGTCAATATTAACACCAGCATTGATGTGTCTCATCACAGAGCAATACAATAACTTGGTTTACAGTTAAAAAAAACACATTTTATGGTGCAGTTACACGGTAAATGTTAACCATGTTGTGTAGCTCCCTCCATAAAAGCCGTTAAGAATGCTGCACAATTCTATCATCCTACCAAAAATATGTATCATATTTGTATGTGGAGTATTTTCCAAACAAAGCACATGTAGTTATGATCATTGTATTGACACGCATTTGATGCATTATATATCACCGGAAGAGTTAAAAGATTGGGTTTGTTTATTTTTGTGTGTTTGTCTATAAACACAATTGTCCGTCATGGAAGGAAACATAGAGAACAGGTATGTGTAGAGAGAATAGCATGGAGGAGCTTAGCCATCAGGCATGAGAGGGGCATGATTATTATTATTATTGAGCAGTCACATTTGGTCTCTTAAACCTCAGCCTCGCCATGCTTTGGGTTGGTTGTCAGGGCCACCGTTGTGTGTAGGAGGCTTAGGTGAATGTTGGGCTGTGACGTGACAGTTCACTGGGTCTGTTTCTGAGCACCGACACACACACACGCACACGCACACACGCACACACGTGCACACACACACACACAGACAAACAACGGTGTTGGAGCATCTGGTCATGAGAGATAAGGCTAGTTGAGAGAGGGACACATTTTCGATCTCTGATTCCAGAGACATTCCCAGATTAATTTCATGACTCAGTCGAACTGACAGTAGTCTGACCTAATAAACTCATAGAACTACAGTAAATGAGTAAACCTGACCTAGTAAAAAATATGCTTTTTCTCTACGTTTCTTACTATATTTACAGTAAACCAGGGCTCTTGCACACACACACACACACGCACACACACACACACACACACTTTATTTTACTGTATAATTCGGTTGGCAGTGAAATACACGCTCCTGTTAGGTCAAGAGGAGCTTACACAGACTTCCTTCACTAGACACTAATCTGCTTTATAATTTCATTCACTGTTGTGTATTATGTGGAAAGGTTTTCTTCGTTTTCTTACTTTGTAGTTTGTGTACACTAGTTGCTTTTTATAAAACTTTATTCTGCTTAAGTGCTTGTACACTTTATATAATATGGGATTCAAATGAAATGGTGACAAGATTTACAGCCAAATCCCAATATTTTGTGTCATGTTGGTCTCCTTGTTTATTTCCATGTGACTGAGGTAATGTTACTGTAAGTCTGTAACAGTGGCTCTTAGCGGCTTTAATGCGCTTATTTTGATGGCTAGGAGTGGGCGTGTGAAATTGCTATATCGCTAAACAAAGCATTGACTCAGAAACCTCTGGAAACATCTTACATAAGGTTTGTATTCATGTATATATATATATACAGGATTTAAGGATTTATATGTTTCTATAGCGTTCTGGGCAAAAGTATTGTAACGCTTCTGTGTTTTGGGTTAGTGTTGCTTAGGGGATGTGTTTAGGGGTTACACTTATTTGGGGACCCGCCCCTTACCTGCGGCCTGCCAACCATGGGAATGCCCCTGTGATTGAGGGGTGGGAGCAGCCTCATGGTTGGTGGGCAGACGGGGGGGAGGTTGGTCCGGGGTAAAGGGGTTAGCTAGAGCTGGTCAGGTCTCGTGTTCTGGCAACCTAGAGGGTGAGCTGATAAGTAGCCAGATTGTGTGCTGTGTTTTGGCGTGGTTACGGCCTACAGTAACCGGGTCTATAATTAAACCCTTCCAGATACGTCGTGGTCGGTGTGGTGCTTACTAGGACACTACGACGGGTCGCTACAGTATAGTTGCACCCATATCAATATTATTACATTCTCTTAGTGTCATTTGGTCCCTTCAAAGCTTTTATATGTTAATCTATATGCAATGTAATAAAAAGTAGAACATAACAAGATCAGCAGGGGGGATTTATACACCAGTCCATTTAAAAAATATATCTTTTAAATCTGACATTTAAAGTATTTTACACAAGCAAATCAATAATACAATAATAAATACAGCCTTAAACAATTAGTCAATTAACAATTAATGTATTGATTTATATGACGTGTATCGATTCCAATACACACACATTCCCATTTTCAACATGAAAATAAAATGTATTATAGTTTGGATACAAAATGATGTGTAAAGATTTTAGCTGATTACTAGATGCTGCTGGAAACAAACAAGCATTATGCACTTCCCAATACCTCCTTTGGGTTTTCAATACTGTATCAATTCAGCAGCATGTAGATCTAAACCGTCTGTTGTACCAGGCTGTAAAACAAAAAGGTGGACATTTTACCGAAATCATTTTGGAGCCAGTGTCAAGTGGCTATTTAAGGAACTGCATTTTGACTTTTGCTGTATTTAGCTGATGTGTGCTGGATTCAGTTTTCAGCACGAGGTAAATTGCTGCTTAGTTGAAACCACAGTTTTCCATAGCCGATAGGACAGATCGGCTATGGATGGCTCAGGGTTGCTCCATAATAACTTTTAAGAGCTTAAAAATACCAAAATACCAACAGGTGAACAAAAGAGGACTTGAAAGTGTGAAGAAGTGTGATTAATGCAGGTTTCTATCAGTTGGACTACATGTATTTTCATCAACCAAAGTGTGGAGGTTCGCATCTTAAATATAGGTGAAACCAAATAGTTTGTATTGGATTGGATCCATGTAATCTTCAATACTGGGTGTTGTTCCAAGCACTATTTCACATCTACAGTCCATATTAAAATGCTGCTTTATAAAGTGTTCACAAAAACTAAAATATTCTGTGAACATATAGGCATACAATGGTGGAAAACTTGTGAAACAATGCAATGTACTTGTCTTATCCACGAGACCTGATTTAGAGCAAATCAAATCCTATTGTTTTGGAGGGTCTGTTTGGCTCTTGGTATGGTGATTAGCATTGTGAGGAATGTGGGATTTGTTTTCTTGAGTAGTGGACGTCTGAGTGTGTAGGCATGCGTTTGTGTGTGTGTCTGTGCGTGACTGCTGTGTGTGCATGTGTTTTTGACTGCTGTATGTGTAAGTCTATTTAGGAGTGTGTATTAGTACTTTGGGTGCTCTAATCTGGGTGGGAAAACGAATTCATTGGAATGCCTTTCGGCCAAGTCTGTGTATGTGTGCATGTGTGTCTGCGTGTTTGTGAATGACAAAGCATTAAATCACAACTGTTCACAATGATATTAGTGTTTAGCTGCAACTATTAATGAGAACAGAACAAAGTTTGTGTTTTCATGGGTGTATATAGATTTGAGTTTATGCATGGTTCCCTGACAGGGGTAAGTGCTTTAAGACAGGCAGCATCTTTCCATCAAAGTGGTCTTAATACATTCAAATTAATATTTTCGTTAAGTAATTTGGTTTCAATGTCATCTTGGGTGAGAATGCAGTTTGATCAGTTGGAGATCACACATTCTGTTGGGAGTCTACCGCCCTAATAGGTGATCTTTATGAGCCCCTCCCTCCACCCAACCCCCCAGTATCTGTTTCTGGTGTATCATGGCTCTCCACTCCTAAATGGTGCTTTAATGTACTGTAGACTACACAGGAAGTCGTTGTTGTTAGCGAATCTGCTATATAGGCCTTCTGGGTAATGACATCATCACTAAACATCCAACTAGATGTCAAAGGGCAACCGCACCAGACTCTCTTGCTGCGGCCAAATTCTCAATACTAAATAACAATACAGTGTAACTTTGGCATGCCATATTGATATTTAGCTAATCATGTCACCACTGGAAAATCAACTCAATCTGCCCCACAGTTCTATTTATATCGCTTTCTTCTGGCATTTGTACAATAACATTCGACACATATCCATAACAATAATAATACTTATTAATAAATATCTCTTTTTGAGATTTTGTGGTGGATAGGTGGATCACCTATTTTATCTTATATATCTTCTCTATGAAATATATAAAAACCTATTATGAATGATCATGAATGACAACCGGTTTCAATTAGTGGGACTGATGATCCAAGCTAATCGTTTATCGAGAGGTTTAATACTATTATTTTCATTTATAGCTGCAGGGAAATAATTATGTGGCAAAATTGAAAACAGGCCTGTGAAGACCAGAAGCTCATGCAACCCTTATGACTGAAGCTTGCTCAGTGATGTAATATTCTCCCCATATAGCACCTTAATAATGTTCCCTACTAATCCTCAAGGGAGCCCATGCATGTGAATGAGTCATCCCAACTATCTCAAAGACTGATAATGTGGCTGTGGCTTAAGACATTTGTCTCATTACGTCGTGACAAGTGACAACCCTTGCATGGACGCAGTGTAATGAGATGAATTTGTCATTGACTTTGTGTAATAGGGTCAAACCAGCGCATTACTTTTCATTTACCTTTTGCTCTATGGTTGGGTGTCTTGAGATAGTGGAGTT
>JAODUK010002893.1:0-11795 GCA_027564635.1 Typhlichthys eigenmanni | reverse complement strand
ATGATAGTGTGTGTGTGAGAGTATGATGTGTGTGAGAGTATGATAGTACATGTGTGAGAGTATGATAGTGTGTGTGTGAGAGTATGATAGTGTGTGTGTGAGAGTATGATAGTGTGTGTGTACTAGTATGATAGTGTGTGTGTGAGAGTATGATAGTGTGTGTGTGAGAGTATGATAGTGTGTGTGTGAGAGTATGATAGTACATGTGTGAGAGTATGATAGTGTGTGTGTGAGAGTATGGTGTTAAGTGTGAAACCAGGTATGAATTATGGCCTACACGGCCTCTCATATGTTTACCCGTAAAATGCTGCTCACCCACTATTTACATGTGGAGAGAAGGAGAGGGAGAGGAGAGAGAGAGAGAGGAGAGAGGGAGAGAATGAGAGGAGGTGGGCATTAAAGACATATAGAGACAGTTGGGACGATGAGTGTAGAGAGAGAAAGCTATCAACATAAACGGGGGAGGGTAGTGACTTGATAAAGATACAAGAGGTCTTCAAACTAAATTAACCAAAGCATTTTTCACCCAACCCGATTTGCATAAGTTAAATATATCGTCGAGTAATCCTGAGTAAGCCTGAGCAGAGAATGGCATCATGTTCCCTCTGTGTGTGTGTGTGTGTGTGTATGTGTGTGTGTGTGCATGTGTGTGTGTGTGCTTGTAATCTAAGGTAATTTTATGAGATGCCGGTGCTCTAGTGCGACACCTGGTGGCAGAAAGCCATATAGACCTGTGCCCCAGGCCCTCACGAGCGCTGTGACAATGTGCAGAATCGTCCCGGCGATCCCACAGACGTGACCTGGCCACTGCCAGGTCGCTCATTGACTGTGGATGGACGGAGGCCAGCGAAGCACCTCCTTAATCACATCGCAAATAAAAACCACTGGCACACGTGTATCTAGAGAGCTGTGTGTGTGTGTGTGTGGAGGGGGGGGGGGGGGGGGGGATGCCGAGGCGTGCTTGTAAAAACAGATAGAAGCTCCATACTGTCGGCATGAATAATGTGTATGCTTGTGCCTGTGACTCTCTGTGTGTGTGTGTGTGTGTGTGTGTGTGTGTGTTTGTGCGTGTGCAGGTGTGCGTGCACACGTGTGTATGTGCCTGCATCAATATGTGGGTAGTGCGTGTATAGTATTTCTGTGTCTGCGTGTGTGCATGTGTGCGTGTGCGTGTGTGTATTTGTGTGCGTGCATGTGTTTGCATGTGTGTGCGTCTGTGTGTGTGTGTGTGTGTGTGTCAATATGCGTCCCGCTGTGCCAGTACAATTGGTGTCCTACTCAAACAGCTGTCAGCTCAAGTGTTTCAGCTGAGTGATCCTCTAAAGTGGGCCAGTACATTCCCACAACACTAGTCCACAGCCAGGGACCGTCTCCAGTGTAAAACACAAATAAACAGCCATGGATGCCATTGAAAACATAGAACTAGTACTTGTCTAGGGACCGTCTCTAGTATAAAACAAAAAACAGCCATATGCCATTGAAAACACAGAACTAGTTCTTATCCAGGGGCTGTCTCTATTTATGAAACATGAGCATAACGCAGTAGCATAAAAGACAAATGAACAGCTATAGACGCCAATGGATACTGAGAACACATACAGAACAAATGTATGGACATTATACAAAATGTTGTATTACTGTAATCTACTGTAATCTACTGTAATCTACAGTAATCTACAGTAATCTACAGTATATAGCTCATAACCAATGGATGAAACCGAGCAAGTGTACTGTGTATGATACCACTGTACACTATGACATCATTGTGACCACGATGACCAGCGCACGAGAAATCGTGTGCAGGCATCCATACGCTCACTTGTGTGTGCGTGTGTGCATGTGTGTGCATGTGTGTGCGTGTGTGTGTGTGTGCGCCGCACGTGCTTACGGCATCTCCTCCGCCCCCCCACCCAAGGACAGCCAACCCATTATAGTAATTAACTGGAGTTGGGATGGGGGGGGGGGTGGTGGTGGTAAAGGATAGAGAGTTACGAGAAAACAAGTCAGCATGCGTGAGAGAGAGAGAGAGAGAAAGAGAGAGAGGGAGAGAGAGGGAGAGAGAGAGAGAGCGAGAGGGAGAGAGAGAGAGAGAGAGCGAGGGAGAGAGGGAGCGAGAGGGAGAGAGAGAGAGAGAGAGCGAGGGAGAGAGGGAGCGAGAGGGAGAGAGAGAGAGGGAGAGAGAGAGAGAGAGAGAGAGCGAGGGAGAGAGGGAGAGAGAGAGCGAGGGAGAGAGAGAGAGGGAGAGATTTGGAGGTTAGGTTTGGGAGGTGTGTGTGTGTGTGTGTGTGTGTGTGTGTGTGTGTTATTTTCTGCCGAGGCAGCATTTGTGTGCGTGTATGTGAGGGGGGTTAATCACTGGGCCCGGGCCAAAGCCCCCCGCCCCCCCTCGGTTGCAGATAATGGTCTTGGCATGTGCTGCCACAGATATACAGATATGCCCCCGGTGGCAGATAACGGCATTGGCGTGAGCTGCCACAGATATGACCCTGGTGACAGTGAGGGCTGGGAAGGACTTGATGTGGCCATGACAATTGTGCCAGCGTATCAGGGGCAATGTTATCATTGCTAAACCAACCGGCAGGTCGGATTTATTCTCCTGGGATCCTGACACGTCAATGTAATCATGCAATGTGTCTATAAAAGGATGATCAAATGTTTAGCTCAGCCATATCAATACCCTGATATGGGACATAGACATGTGATTGTGGAGTAGACTCCACAACACTGAATAACGCATGGTCCGGTAGTGCAGAACGCCACAGCCGAGGTATTGACGCTTCAATTAAACCGGAAAGGCGGTGATCAATGGCCTCCCTGCAGGAGATCCCTGCAAGATCTCCAAAACAAACAGTCAAAGGTTTTCCAACTAGCCACGCCACAGAGCGCTAGTCACAAGCTGAGACCACGAATGCCGCCGCGTTGTGTTTCAAACAGAGGCACCATCGCCTCGCCAGCGATGCTTCATCGACCGGGCTACGCTCCATAGCGCAAGCTAGCCGCATGAACGCAAGACCGCTGAACGTTCTCCACTCCAAAAGCACGCACACATGCACGGGTGCACACACACACACACACACACACACACACACACACACACACACGTTCTCTTCACCTGATTCCTTAGATAGAACACAAACAAAATCACAGCACTCCACACAGAGACTATAAAAAGGGGGAAGGGGGGGGTGGGGGTCTGTTCAAACCTGATGGCGGAATAAGGCAGTGGTGTATGGGAGTGTAAAAACCAACGCAGAAGGACTCGGCAGGAAGCCAGAGATGACTGGAATAATCGGCACGTTGTTGACTGACACTTACCTAGAGGAGAGGAAGATAAAAGGCGGAAGAAATGAGTGAGACTGTTGAATAATGTATTTCTACTGCAATGATAATGAGACAAGAAACACAAAGTAAAAAATAACATGCAGGTAATTATTGTGAATACATAAGTGAGTCGTATGGCGTAGCTCTTCTAGGTACATTCTTAAACAGAGGTGGTGAGCAAAATCATTTCTTCATTGTTTTTCACCCTGCTTCCAATCTTGATTGGGGGGCAGAATTAAGAATTCATAGAGCTTTTGAAATGTCATCAAATGAGTTTAATGTTCTGTGTAATGTAATATCTCACCTACTAAGACGTGAATGGTAAAATGTACAAAATTAAAGTTTGCATACAAAAGCAACAGAGGAACACCGTAAAGAAAAACTACACATAGGACGTGTTTTTGACACATCACTTTTTTCTGTATTTTATTTTAAATAATACTTTTTTTTTTAAATGTCATATTAATAGTATCCTTCAGAAGGCTTCAAATAGTGTTCATTATACACTATGAGCCTGGGTTCATGCCCACTGCATTCTGAAATCAATGAATATTAAAGATGATTTATAGCTGTAATATTCAACCATAAAATGCCATAGCAACATGTGAACGAGTGATCCTCTCAGATCGGCTTTGAACTGGTAGGATCCTGGACACAGCCCACAGCGTTGGTCTATGACATGCATGCAGGTCAATATAGCAAGAAGCAGGCAAGGACACATGATTCTAGAGTTATTTTCTGAAATGTGTGCAGAAGATGAAAATACATAGAAATACATATTTTATAGGGACAAATAAAGATACAATCAAATATGTTTTTATATGTATTTTCAACAATGTTTTTACCAGCTGGCTGATTTTCAACCGCAGTCCCTGGACACTATACTATTATTACTATAAACAGTTACAGTAACAATACAGTTACTGTATAATGTATATGTGTGTAAACATAATCCTTTAATGAATATAATAATAATATTAATAATAATAATAATATGCATAATGGCAGGTGTTAGTTCCTGAGCCAATGGATCCACACATTAGGCAACCTGTTCTGTATGCGTCAGCAGTGATGGATAAATGAACAAGGTACTGAAAAGTGGCTTCTTTTGAAAGAGCTGGCAATCATTTCTGTTCACTTGCAACATAAAGCAGACTAATTGTCAATCCGCGCCTCCACTTTTGTAGTTTTTTTCCACCTGCATAATGTGTCACGTTCTGAGTGTACTTCACAAACTTACAGTGAACGGGAAGGTAAAAAAAAGAATAATAATAAAAAAAAGACACGTGTAACTTTGCAATGATGTGTTTCTTTTTTTCTTTTTTTTGCCAGCAAAGGCTTTACATTTCTCTAGAAGTGAATCTTTGACAGGGCGATGTCAATGTGAGTAAAACGAAAGAGCAGCAAGTTCAACATCACATCAGAGGGACTGTGACATCTTTGGCATAACGACTTTCAAGTGCGCTGCAGGTGAAGGGTAGACGAACGTGAAGTGGTGGTGCAGCTATGGAAAGAAATGTGTGTTCAGTTTCAAGCTAACGGTATTTCCTTAACAAGGAACCCTGAACCACACTTCCAGGTTCTGTACAGTATATGCTACGCCTTCATTAGCCCCTTCACATATTCTATATTTAAAGCTACAATCTGTCATTTTACAGTTTCATTTTGGAAACAGCTACCTGGCCAATTCAGTTGGCCAATGAAGGTGCTTAGTTAGTTTAGCTATACCCCTAGACACCTGGTTATACATTACTAAAGGAGGTGCAAATGCAAAGGATGGGCAGTAGGCCGAATCATTATTCTATTATGATAAATAGCAGTAAAATATAAATGTAAAATAATTAGCATATTGTACAATAGTAAAAAACCAGGACATGCAAATAACATAAAAAGGACTAATTAGTGGACCAAAACCAAAGGCAACTTTGCATCCGACCTGTTACTACACACTTCAGTGGTTTCCCAGATGCTGTAATTCAGGGAGCAGGCTCTCGAGCTTTCGACAGCTGAACGCATCCTTGAAAACCTCCCGCGATGCGCTCACTGTTTGCTGGCTGCATTGCCATCCCAGTTCACCGGTCTGCGATTGTGTCTTTATTTAGGCGGGTGAGACAGCTGGCTGAGACAAAATATGTCTGCCATGGATCTTGTGTGACAGGATAAAGGAAAGGATACGAGATCTCACAAAAGACCCTCGAACTGACAACATACGTCTCCTAGTGCCGACTTCCTGAAAGCTCTCTTTCATCAGAAACGACGAGACAAAAATAGGATTACTCCATGTCTTGGAAAGAACTGGTGGTTAACAGAAAGACGGATTGGGTGTGGATGTGTTCAGTAATGTATGTTGCAGTAAAACCGTGAATTTAACTGAGCCGAACATCAACACGGAACTCCCAGTTGATTGGGATTGTTCAACTATTCTTTAAGATGATTCTCAATCAATCAGTTTTGTTATGACCCAATTGAATGGCAGTTCAAATAAAACATTTGCAGTAACATTAAATCATGCCTATATTAATGTTACTGTTGATTAACACTCTTCAGGGTTATCAATGTGCCGTAGATGACACACAAACACAGGGAGGACCCTATCTTACAACCGGCACAATGCAGCAAAAAGCGGGAACGCAAGTGTCTTTTTGCAAGTTTCAGACCGTCCAGTGCCCATCTCGTTTAAATAGCAAATGCGCCCATTTGAGCGCCTGTGGGTTGGTTGGTCTAAACATGAGGTGTGGTCTGGCTCATTGCTGGCAAATTGCTATCTTGTCAACGCGCGGCACAATATCAAGATAATATCGACTATGACGGGTGCACAAGCGCGTTCACTCTGCTAGTTACACACACAAGGAGGTGCATGGGCCTATCAACATATTTTAGGGATCTCACTTTTGCCTAGATGGTCTGCTCCAGCGCTTTCAAAAACCTGCTCGTATAATAGCAATATAACGATGATGCAAGCGCGCCTGGTGACACTCGCGATTGGTTTATCGTATGTTACGCCCAAAACACACCCGTGAATAATGAAGACAGTAAGTCCAACCCTTTTGAACCATGCGCCTGGCGCAAAGACCGTTTTATGAGCCGTTAAACTAGCATAAGTGGATTTGGACACGCCATAAATGCAGTTTGCGCCTTGCGCTTTACATTGTGTGCTTAGATCGTTAAGGAAGTAGATGTAATGTAGAAGTTACATCGTGTTTAATAATCAGACAGTATAATAAATAATACTGAAATACTGTTTGTGACCACTAAGTACATATTGTGACTATTTAATAATAATAATAATAATAATAATAATATCTAGGGACTTTTTAGTACAAGTATACAATAATAAAGAGGCAAAAAAATGATTATTTGTTTATATAAACTGCATACAGTACATATCCCTGGATTATGTATAACTATTTCCAATTAAGAAAATCAACAATTGTTCATTGCATTACACTTTACAGGATCAATCACTAATATATTACTTAAATTAAATGTTGCTACAATCTTTCCTTGTTTATTGCTCCTCACAAAATCAAGTGCTATATAAACATACAGTACTTATTCAGTGGTCACATAATGGAATTTCTTCACCTGCCAGAGACAGTGTGACTGGACAAGGAGCTGTAGTCTAGGAGGATAGTCAGCTAGTCCCCCCGATTTGTCTTATCAGGTGAAATGTGTCCTTTGTTTACCCGGGCTGACAGAAACACTATTTGCTGTGGTTAAATGTCAGCGGCTACATAAATATTTGAGCAGATTTCTCTTTCAAAATAACCACACTCTACTACACTAGAAGAAGATGAAAATCTAATGTATCTCCATATACTCTGCTATATCTTATCTGTAAACAAAGTAATAGGATTGATCTTTGATGAGACACATCAGTGCTGGTGTAAATACTGACATAATTTCCGTTGTTATAAAAATCTGCATTCTATGGGCTAAAAACAGATCTACACGTCATATCCGTTAAAAATCACCCCAGGACCTGGCTGGTTTTCAACAACACACTTGGTACGCTCATACGTCATCACATTCAAATGTTAATGTTGACGGTAATGGGGGTCCCCCTCTCAGAGCCCCGCCCCCTCTCAGAGCTGGGGTGCAGTGACACTTTAACTTATTACCACAAAACTTCGGATAGTCTTGGACTATACAGATATAAAGATAAGATGTTTACTCAAACATATTCGGTGACTTTACCTTCAAGCCTTTATTTCACTAATGATACCTTTACTTTTACTCAAGTATGAATTCGCAGTACTGTTTCCACAAGTGCAGTTCGTCGCACATGACCAGAACTGTCTGGGTTTAATTGGGCGTACCTCTGAATTTCTTGTCCGCTGTACATCGCACCTGGTAAACCTATGTCACTAACATCATAAATCTTGTGGCTAGATACCTAATCACCATGTTTGAGTTTTATCCCAGACAGAAAATGTGTTCTGATTCTCATACCGTAAAATAATGCTATAAAAATAGTACCGTTTGAGTGTTGCGATGGAATGTGCCACAGTAATGTATGCATACCAATAACGATATTAATGAGGTGTCAAAGGATTAGACCGTAAATATTAATGTGCCTGTCAAGACCATTAGACGAGGCATTAAATACTGTATGCTGGAGGCACGTGGCAGAGCTCATCGCTGAGGTTTCACCTCAAAACAGGCTACGACAGAAGGGAATTAACACATGGATTTGTCCGCAGTTCTCCAAGTCCATTTCAGGCCTGTTCATCCACTTTCAGGCACTCTCACTGTAATCACTATTCCTGCTTCACATTATTACACAAGACCGTGGCAATGCACGAGTTGGCACTAAACCATCGTGGCACGTGGACTCTTCCTCTCTCGACATGAACACTGCAACGTATGTCAGTCACTTAGTCAGTAATTAAAGGTGGATTCAGCAATCGTAAGCCAATACACTCACACAACATTATACCCGCCTTGGCAATGCGTCCAATTTGGATAACGGAGCATCTGACCGAGCACCCTATATATGGCATTGAAGGGAGAGCTGTTTCTATTTTCTATTCAAATATTAACAATCTTTCTCCAGCAACGCTGACTCTTACCTTTTGACACAAATTCTTTTTAAAGAATTGACAAAAAGTGCAGGCTATTAGCTTGCAATCGCTGACTCCAACTTTAAGGTGACTGGCTGCCATGCTACTGGAGAACAGAGCACGATTAGAGTAGCTGTACAGATTCAAAGTGCTGCACTGCACAGTGTAATGTGGCACAGTATGACCTAGATATAAGCTTTCTGCCCAACGTTGTCAGAAGCAAGAGGCAGCTTGAAATATGCCTGATGTTTAACAAAAAGAGTGCCAGTAGTTGTAATAAATTGTCGGCTGGCATTTAAATGTGCATAAAGTCTAACACTTGTTCAAGCTCCCCGTACATATCCCGAGTATGTCATTGAATATTCTGTTTTATTTCTCAGCTTAACCCCCACCAGCACCGTGAGCTCAAAGACGCAGACTGTAATATATAGCTGGGGTCCTGTGTTTTTCATTCTGCAGACGAATACACTCAGAATAAAGAACTGACAGTAATACACAACACAACAGACGTATACAGTACATGGTAAAAAGTTAAGACGCTTAAGGTAAGAGCATATTTTAGAGTTGTTCAATGCATTTATCATATTCACAGAAATACTGACGAACGTCAAAAAAGACACATGGTAACCAGTTCCTTTGATTTGTTCCACATATGAAGTCTGGGGATGGTCATGCATTTTCTTGTGGCCCACAGACTTTGGAATAATCCAACAATTACTGTAGGTAATCTACCACATATACAGTACATATGTCTACTGTAGTCTTAACAACCAATATGTTTTCTTTGGTTAACGAGTCAGTTTAAGGCAGGGGTCTCTTGGATTGGAGTTTGAGACCCCTGGTTTAGGGTCACTAGATTAACTCTGTTTGTTTGCTCTTTATTTATTCATATTTTATTGGGTTTTTATGATCAAGATAACTGTGTATCATTTTGTACAGCACTTTGGTCAACATTGGTTGTTTTTTAATGTGCTTTCTAATAAATGTGCAAAGTATAAAAACATTTCAACACAAGGAGTCTATAGCAGTGAGAAGATCCTATAGGTTCTCAGTCGGTGCACCTGAACTGTATACTATGTGTATGTTCGGTCAGTGTTTCTCTGAAGATTCTGGTGTAGTCAATACATGTCCACAAAGATTTCAGCGCAAAGAATGGCAGCCGAAAACGGCCTGGGGGCCAACGTTAAGGTTTGCTGTCAAAGCTGGAAATCGACACACACACTGGCAACGCCGCTGTAGCTGTGCGAACACAAAGAGGCTTGGTGTTCCAGACTTGGCCGTCACTTTGAATTAAGCCCTGAGCGCGCTGACCCACATCTCTGTGCGTGCTTGTGTGTGTGTGTGCATGCACCCCCGCGTGAAGACAACGCACGGTAGTGGTTACCTTCGACCTAGTCGTACATCACAGGTCCACGGCTATTCTGTTACTCTGCTATCCAAGTTATTTTTATGGAGAAAATACATTTATAGCTAGAGAGATACAGTAGAGAGATACAGTAGGACATTTCTCCAATGTGTTAGTTCTTAAGTACGGCACAATGTGAAACTTCAAAGTACAGGTATTATTGCTGAATCTTGTTTGCCTAACATCACCTACTGCATTTTAACCATCCTGGAGGGGTGGATTCCTCCCTCTGTGGTCCTTCCCAAGGTTTTATCCCTTTAAAAAATGTTTTTTAATAAAAGTTTTTCCTTGCCCTGATGGAGCAGGTTAAGCGAGTGTTGTTGTTTCCATGTGAAATGTATGCTGTACAGCCCTTTGAGACTGAAATGTGATTAAGGGCTATATACATAAACTTGACTTGACTTGAATGTGGTGCTGGATGCGAAGCTAGTAGTCTCTGCATGTTCCGTAACCATTAGCACCACTGTACTGTATGTCACATCAACACCAACTCTGAACATCTGATGCACAGAACCCTGTAAGCTTGACAGCACTATAAGGAAATGGGGTAGCAGATTTTCATTCTGTTTGTATATGTAATTATGGCACAATGCTAGTGCAGCTTTATTTCAAGCAGTAAACGAGCCTAGCCTACCTAATGCATGAAACCGATTTACCAGATAGGACTGCAAACAGCCAGACTCAAATCAAACAAACTCCTCAGTATAAAGTTTAACGTCTGATTTGGTCCTTGAGTTATGTAGTTGGCCGCCTTGCTCTCCTGTCAAGTAGTAGGTGGATCTTGGTGCAGTTAGCCAGGGCTGTGTATCAGACACAAGTAAAGGCTGACTCTGCGAGACTATGAACTGAAGTTAGGGGTTTGGTAATATACGCAGTGACACCCATTTGCCGACACTGTATTATTGTACTAACAACAAACATCAATAATTACTATACTCAGATTTTAAAGCTTTTGATGAAACCTAGTAATGATAATAACTAGAAAACTTTTAATTGATTTACTACATGGTGGGCCCTATCTCTGCCTAAGGCCCTTGTTACCAGGCCTGGAGTTCTCTTGAGAAAGTGAGTATGAAAGTGCTCTAATTGTCTCACTCTTGGAGAGCTGCGCAAAACCAGCGGGAGCACTGGCCCATCCAAATATCCACCCACACAACAGATACACACATACCCCCCGAGTTGGGGCTGTTCCCGCCCCCACATACAGCCCCCACAGACGTTTGCCTCAGTCAGTCTGACAGCTCTGGGGGTCAGGCCTATGTATGACACTGATGACTTTGTCTCTCCGGGGCTAACCATGATATAGCGCTGGGCTGTCAATGCACATTGAGGAGCACATTCCAGCACATTTAGCCGTGAGGGTAATTGGCTGTCGTCTAGCCGGTAGGGTGTGTAGCTTAGATGAAATGGGACTCATTCATCAAGTGACGTTCGAAGACATTTAAATAGGGGGATTTTATTTATAATTTATGTAATATATTAATTGAAGCAGACACTACGTATAGTTAAATTCATTTCACACGCAGGGGTCAAGGATTTTTGCGTTTGCGTTGGCATTCGGGATGTTTAATCCCCAACGCCAACATCGATACAGGATGTCCATTGTCTCCTCCGCTGCAGTGTTAATTAGTGCCCGTTGTAATTAGCCGTGTCGCACAGCGGATGCTAGGAAACAAGGCTGGCCAGTGTCTTCCATTAGCCTGCTCGCTGCATTCGCACATCAGTTCACATTAGCGGGCGCGTTCCCCCGGCGGACGCGGCGCAAGCTAACTAGCGCGTGTTGGGTGCCCCGTGGGGCTGACACGGCGACGACACCTCCTCCTCCTACCCCTCCTCCTCATCCCCCTCCCCCATCTCCAACTCCTTGCGTCAAACGGACCCGAGCCTGTGAACCCGTCCCATCCTGCAGGTCTCCCATCCAATCTACCTGTCACTCCTGCCAATGACGAGACACAGCGGGACGGACAGCGAGGGAGGGGGGGTGGGGGGGGGGGGGGGGGGGGGGG
>JAODUK010002892.1:2500-11795 GCA_027564635.1 Typhlichthys eigenmanni | reverse complement strand
TTCATTTGAATTAAGTCCACTCTAAAGCGTGGAATTGTTTGAAAATGAAAATGCTATTTGGGATTGCATTTTCATTTTAATTTAGTCCTCTATGGACTTCCATACCTGTCGGCCACCGTAATAATGAGATCGGATTACGTTCCAACACCCTGCTAAGGACAATATATCACCTTATTTTCCATGACAACGGGGAGGGCGCCATATTTGTTATTTTGTGCTATAACTTCCGTTAATGTAACTGGAGAACGTGACTGTATATTCTGCACATCATGTTGGAATAGAAAACTATGAAGTAACATCACGGTAGCTAAATTCATCATGTGCAATTCTTGACTGACCAAACACTGTTTTACATTATAGGGAGGTATTATAGGCAAAGTTAAATAGTTTAAGTATAATAAAGATAGCAATGTGAAAATAACTTGTAGCCAATACTCTGTTAAGGTGGTACAGTGTGTGCGCGTCTCTCTGTGTGTGCGTTTTTCTCTCCGTTTCTCTGTGACTTAATCTGGAGCCGTACATTTCTCTACCAGTCACACAAATAGCCTCTGTTTATGGGATGTCACCTAACCGGGTCTGGTGTTTACATGAGCCATCAATACATAAGTCAGAGAGTGAACCCGACACAGTCAATCTGAAAGAATCAATTCAGAAAGACGACAAAGTGTAAACCCAGATAATATCTTGCTTTGAAGGTTTATGGACGTAGCCTACATTAAAAAAAGAAACGTAATCGTTACATCTCAAAATTCAGTTGCTCAATTATCACAAAGCACAACCTTCTCAACCACTTAGCCTAACATGGATGGAACAGAAATAATCATATACTAATAAAGTGTCTTTTCTTTCGATATTTTGTTGTAATTTGTAGCCTGCACGTTTATAGCTGTGTACGTTTTGACTGACATTTTCGCAGAAACGCAATTCATTATTTACCTGGATGTACAGCTGTTTCAGCAAGGCTGAATGCACACAACCCGGCACTTCTCCAGGAAAGCACAGAGATCCATTCTTATTTGTCAACGTCCATTTGCCGTCCAGGTTGAGTTTGCATTGCTGCCGAATACAATATCCAAATAAAGGGTTAATTCGCCACAAAAAGAAGATAAAAACAAGAACAATGTCTGCACTCCACCACGCAGTCATATTTGGCACTGTATTTTAGATGATGCCGAAAAGGGTAAGCTATATAGGCTACTTTTGTTTTAGAGTAGGCTACATCTTCAAAATGCGTTAACAAATCAGTCCTTCCTCGTTAAGATGTCACGTGACAACGTGTCAGTCAGCTGATGAGAGCAAGCGCGATTTCGCTGGCATGCGAGTGCCATGGATCGGATCTATGCCTGCACCGCAGTTGGCTTGATGGGGCGATCATACACGTACGTGCGCCTTAACAGTTTTACAGTCGCACCAATTTCTACTTGATTTCAGTACTGTAGGATAATTTAGTCAATAAAAAATATTTCGAGATCCGTTTGTGAATTTTAACGTATTTGTGGTCAGAGCTGTGCTTCGGTGAAATAAACATAAACGCGCGCAATGCACATCACAGGTTAGTGTCTCTAGACTATTTCAGGTCATTCAGTCAAGTGGTGCAATTGTTTTACTACCTGCACTATTCGCTCTCACACCACCTCATAGACTATGCAGTTCGTTCATACACTGTAAACCTTATGCATTATCCTGGCTTAGACCTCCAGAGTTTACATAATGTATATAGGCATGTTTAAATGAATATCTTGCTTTATTAACCTTTAAGTTATGTTAGGGTCAAATGACCCGTTTTAAGATTTAGATTTGTCTGAAATACCATTTAGGTTTTTTTGTTTTGCATGAAACTTTATGATGTCCTCAGCATTGTGTTAATGAACACACAAAGGCAACCAAATGTATCAGTTTCAAGGGCCTTACAAAAATAGATACATTCGTAATGCTCATGTCAAAATCACCTGGTGGTGGAGAATAATTGAAAATGCTTGTAGAAAATCCTGCTAAATGCAGATAAAGAGTTAAAACACATGCGCACAGTACATACAAACTGTCTGCCATGGTCAGTGTTTTTTTTCTGTACATATGAAGTGGAGAATTGTCACCTTAGAGACATTTCATCCACTGAGACCCACTGTAATGTCTGACATCACACACAGTAAAAGTATAATTACATACAACATATAATACTGCCCCGTATGCTCTTGACCAGCTCTTTGAGCTTGAGAGTGATAGAAGATGGTAACTCTAATATAAACAGTGTCTGAAACAAAAGATCATTTTGAACCCAATCATGATGATTCCTCCTCTGATGAAGAAATGGCTGAAAAGATACTTAAGTCAAAAAATGTAAACATAGCCTGGTCTTCTATGGACTGGACTGGTAAACATAATGCATTTACATAGTGCTTTTCCAACCTACCGGCCGCTGAGTGCTGTACACAGTTGCCTCACAGTCACCCTTATTACACACATTCAAAGAGGCATCCTACAGTCATGAGCAGTTAGGTTTAGGTGTCTAGCTCGGAACATCTCGACAATTGGCCAGGAGGCAACAGGATTTGAAACTGTGACTATCCAATCACCCGTCACAGTCACCCAGCTGTATACCACTGTGCCACTGCCACCCTTATACCCCAATTGGTAGTCAAGGTAGAATGCAGGCTCAGAACATAATCAGAATGACCACAGGGACAACTAAATAAATAAACATCTCCTTGCTTTTGATTTGTGTGTAACATGTTCACAACAGATAAGCAGAACATTGAGAGAGCTTTCAAAAGTATTGGTTTATTTTGGCTAGCATAGCAAATAAAGATATTGGCATAATATTTTGGAAGTACTTAAGGGGACAGGATGGCTTCCAGCTGAAAGGTTGTGGGTTCAAACCCCGATTTTGACCTACCGGTAAGCATCCTTGAGCAAGATGCCTAACCCCAACTGCTCCCGGTGGTTGACCGCACCTTGCATGGCAGCAATCACCATCGGCGTATGAATGTGTGTGTGGCTGGGTGAATGTGAGGCAAAATACTGTAAAGCGCTATATAAATGCACCCGTTTACCGGTTACTTACTTTATAACAGTACACTATATAGCCAAATGTTTTTGGAACGCCTGCGCTGCCCTTACATGCACATGAAGGTTAATGGCATCCCATTCTTAATCCGTAGGGTTCAATATAGAGTTGGCCCACCCTTTGCAGCTATAACAGCTTCAAGTCTTCTGGGAATGCTGTCAACAAGGTTTAGGAGTATGTTCATGGGAATTTTTGACCATTCTTCTAGAAGCGCATTTGTGAGGTCAGGCACAGATGCTGGCCGAGAAGCCTGGCTCGCAGTCTCCACTCTTAACTCTAATTCATCACAAAGGTGTTCTATCGGGTAGAGGTCAGGACTCTGTGCAGGCCAGTCAAGTACCTCCACAACAAACTCGCTCATCCATGTTTTTATGGACTTAGCTTTGTGCACTGGTGTGCAGTCATGTTGAAAAGGGAAGGGGCCATCCCCAAACTGTTTCCACAAAGTTGGGAGCATGAAATTGTTCAAAATGTCTTGGTATGCTGAAGCATTAACAGTTGCTTTCACTGGAACTAAGGGGCAAAACCCAACCCCTGGAAAACAACCCCACACCCCTCCACCAAACTTTACACTTGGCACACTGCAGTCAGATAAGCACCATTCTCGTGGCAACCGCCAAACCGAGACTCGTCCATCAGATTGCCAGATAGAGAAGCGTGATTCGTCACTCCAGAGAACACGTCTCTACTGCTCTAGTGTCCAGTGGCGGCATGCTTCATACCACTGCATCCGACGCTTTGCATTGCATTTGGTGATGTAAGGCTTGGAGGCAGCTGCTCGGCCATGGAAACCCATTCCATAAAGCTCTCTATACACTGTTCTTGAGCTAATCCAAAGGCCACACAACATTTGGAGGTCTGTAGCTAATGAGCAGAAAGTTGGTGACTTCTGCACACCTCAGCATGCACTGACCCTGCTGTGATTTTAGTAGTTTAGTAGTTTCTGTTGTTCCCAATTATGTTATAATTCCATTAACAGTTGACCCTGGACTATTTAGTAGTGAGGACATTTTACAAATGGACTTATTGCACCAAATGTGGCAACCTATCACAGTACCACACTTGAATTCAGTGAGCTCCTGAGAGCAACCCATTCTTTCACAAATTCTTCATGCTTAGGTGCTTGGTTTTATACACCTGTGGCCATGGAAGTGATTGGCACACCTGAATTCAATGATTCAGAGGGGTCCCAATACTTCTGGCAATATAGTGTAAATATGGTCTAAATGTACTATGTTTTTTTTTAATGTATTTTTATGTGTAATGAGTTGGTTAGTTGTCATACATATTAATAGTGATATTGTTTTGTGATTTTATATCCCAGGTCAATTTTACCCACTAACATGAGCGTAACCAAAATGTTTACACAAGAGATAAAAACATTTTCACAACCCTAGGTGTTGCAACAAGAAATACTAAATATAATAATCATCACAGAATAATACATATTTCAATAAAATGCAATCATAATTTTTTTTTTTTTTTTTTTACAATTAATCCTCAGTCACTGGCATCTTCAACTTTCTGCACAAAAATTAAAAGCAACCATTTTTGTTTCATGGTTTAAGCAACTTTATTGCAGGAAACTAAAAATGCAGAGCATCAAATTGATTAACAATGTTTCAGGGCTACAAGAAGACAGTGTTGAGGTGGCCTATAACTAACAGCTCTAATAAATCTTCAAACAAAATAGAAAAAAATTAAGAGCCTTTAAATGGGGGACTGAACACCTACCCTTAAAATCCACTTTATTTGCAGAAACGTCAGATCGTATGGCCTACCTTTTATTAACATGCATAAAATACAACATTTAAGTTCTCATACGGTGTTTCCTTAACATCAATACATACTGCTGTGTTTCTTTGTACACGTACACACACACACTTTTGGCCGTGGAATACAATATATTTATTCCTCTGTTCATGGTTTTCTAGCACTAAAAATTAGAGCATAGTGATGTGAACACAGCTTTGCTAGGCTTCACAGCACTCCACTTAGTATTGTACACACTCCACACAGGTTGGTAGTCGGTCTTGATTGAGATATAGATGAGCTATTGACTAAGTGAGGTCCTCTTGACATGGGGCAAAAATGACATTGCGTACCTAAAGCTACGACTGCTGAGACGCTTGGTCCAGAGTTGTAAGGTCCATGGAGCCAAAGCTAGTTCCCTAGCAAGGCCAACATGACGCTAGGCTGCAGGCTAACTGCTCCATCTGGAGATGGGGCAGGTCAGTGTCTTCAATGCGTGTTCAGAATAACATAAATCTGAGGCTGAATAAACAAAGTGTTAGAGCAGGCAAGCCAGGCCTTTCCTACTGGCGCATGCTCAAACAGTTCAAAACCATGGTGTCCAAAATGTCCACACACACCAAAACACTAACAAAACAACATTATGAGTGTACAGATCAAAATGAGGGATGACATAATACGGTCTAATTCAAAAAAAAAAATTTAGAAGAAAAATAATGAAGTTGGATCCAGCGACTTCCCCCACCAGCTTTCCAAAGAAGTAATTACATAGCGTATTTCTGTGTCCATTCTTTTGCTATTTTGCTGTATCTGCAAACAGAAGGAAAATGAGACTGTCAGGATGTACATCTTGCACACAGGGCCTAGCTTGTGATAGCACTTGCACTGTACAAAACAAAATGCTAAATGCAGAGCCAATTTCAGATTTCACAGCACACAGTAAAGCTACAGTGAATGATTCACCAGTAGCCTGTCTGTAATCAGCTAATTTAAACAGTGACTGCTCCTAGAACCTCACATTTATTCTCCAGCACACAGCTTGCTTGGAAACAACTGCACGCTGAAGGGAGAGGAGTAGAGAGCTATGCAAGCAACTCAGCACTGCAATGCAGGAAGTGAATGCACTCTTATGTTCAAACAAAACAACTGCAAAACAAACACTATTCCATGTCACCAACCAAGCTGAACATATGATCATTCAGTATTAGTAGACAACCCAGTCAGTCACCAGTCCACATGCAACCATATAACATTCAATTGGAGCCAATGGCCACATAAAACCAGAGGCCAATGGTATATGGGCAATGCTCCTGCTTATGTATTCTTAACACTTCAAACACATCCATTATACTAGCCAAAATGCATTGCTTTCACCTGGTCTTGCCCTATAACATGGCATACTTTTCTGTCCACTCCCGAGCTAGTTTATTATACCTGAGAGTGAAACTGGGTTATTTACATTAGGTAAAGATTATAGCCAATTTAATTTACAGGTATACAAATTATACCACTAAAAAAAGGTAGTACTTAGCCATGATCTATACCAGAGGTTCCCAAACTTGTTTGTGCCAAGACTAGGGGTGTAAGGGTTCTGAAAACGAAACTGCGATACAAACGTCCACGGTTTTGTGTCGCGTTTCTGGAATACAGAACCGCAGTCCGCACACAGACACACACACACCCAACCTGCTACAGATGCAGCCTGTTGAGCTCTCATATACGTTGCTACTGTAATTAAACTGCACTTTTCATTTCACATTTAGCTCAACACTAGATCAGAATCACTGAGCCGTTTTATAGTTGTCAAAACTCAATTCATTTTATAGAATTTTATATAGAATGCATGTGTTCTCATTCATGAAATTAACCCCTGTCACTATGATGTTGGATTATGGCAAAGAGAGTCTATTGCCTTCGCTTCTTTACTCAAACGAAACAATGTGTAATAATATCACACTTTATTTAGAAACATCAATGCGTGACTTGCACGCGCAGTGCACAGACATTCGTAGGTCTTCGTGGGAACAGTGTTCTTGTTTGGCTGAGAAGCTGGTACTAGTGTGCCATCTAGTGGCAGAAAGTATAGAAAAAAGAAGACTACTATACAGAACGTAATCAAGGCCAGTTTTTTTTAAATAATGCATAAAACTGCAATATGAACCGAACCGTTGTTTTGTTGATTGGTCCAATAGTACTCTACACGCTCGACAGACGCGTTCCCATTTAGGGGATTGTATTATTTACCACATAAAAATACACACTTACTTCTGAGTATCTGTTTTATAGATTCGTGCAATCTCTGGCACCAGTGGGTCATCTGGGTTTGGGTCACACAGGAGTGAACAAATGGACAGAAGTACTGCAGGAAGGAATAAAGAGTTAGACATTTAATAGTCATCAGTTTGCTTCTCAACTTTGGACTTGAGCAATATCATTCTCATCAGTCTCATTTTGGCTCATGCGCTGTGTTACTTTAAGAGTTTGTTTTGAAACACATGGTCAAACTGTTTCAATTGGGTGAAACCACTCACAATTAGCTATACCAAATTCACACTATGAAAAGTAGGGGTTGAGAATTTTTTTTTACATTTTAAGTTGATACTGCATAGCATGGTGATATTTCACATGCAGATACTGTATTGATAAACATATCGCAATACTTTATTATATAAATTGCACATGATAATTTAATATATATGACATGTTCATGTCAGTCAGCTTGACAATCACATTTTGCAGCAATACAATTTATGTGAGATGAACAAAACGATGTTGACATGGACCCTCTTTGGGGACATAATTTGAAGTTGGAAAAAGTAATAAATTGCAAAATATCACAGAATATTACAACAATATATCATATTGTGGCATAAGTATCAAGATAATATCGTATAGGGGTGATTCCCACCCCTAATGAAAAGTACCCATTACAGCTTCTGGATATAACTCTTCAATTAAATTGTTAATTATGAATTATTTGAATCATTGGGCAATATAATCAAGTCTCCGTGCACCTTTAGTCAGGCTTTGGACTGCTATATTTCAGACCGAGCAGCACACACAACTAATGCAGCCCACAAAATGCATCTGTCATAATGTTGCTATAATATGTTCACTCTGGTCTAAATACCCATACCTTTAGAAATTGTTAGTGCAGGAGACCACTGTGACCTTAGAATATCCAGACAGATGCTGCCATTACTGTTAATATTTGGGTGGTAAATTCTTGTTGTAAATGCAACCTGAAAAGACATTGTACAGGACAAAGCAATGAGCAATCAAAACACTGTTGCACCATCCTGCTTGATAAAAATAGCCAACGTTTATGGCTGAAATCACTGTGCAAGTCATGCTAGTAATTTAACAGGAAATAACCACCTAGATTCCCAACAAGGCTTTGAAGAAATATAAATATACAGCCCCAATTCCAAAAAAGTTTGTAAAATACAAAAATGCTAATAAACAACAATGACTTCAAAATTTTATTGGCAATTCTAACTCACAAACAGGTGTCTTCAGTGCCCACACGTGATATGAATGTAAAGGAAATTTGTAAGCACAATGGCCAAATGTGTGTTGCAATTAGTGTATATGTTCACAAAACAATTAAATCCACATGGTAAAATATCACGTGTGTTGTGTTTCCATAAGAGATTGGAATTTAGAAATCAACTTTTTAACATTTTCGGAATTGGGGTTGTAGTAAACCATTCATGTAAATTAGGGGTAACCCCAAATTGTCCAGCATTTGATTATTTAATCCAAGAAGCCTGATTTGACTGCCAGTGTGAGTGCAATTTTACATAGTTAATGCATTCTCTCAATCTTGCTATACATCAGCCTAGTAATATAAATAAATAACTTAGTAACTCATGTACTTTTAATGAATCTCATTGACCAATGAGATTTTACCATGTAAATGATTAGTCAGGGATACCCCTAATGTTAATTATTGTATGTCCTTTCTGAAATTGATTAACATAATACTGAAGTTGCATTGAAAAAGGCAGAGTTATCCAAAAGGACAAACTCAATCCATCGTACCTTGGGTGGTTTAAAAGGATAGTCCGTCGGGAAATGAATAGTCAAGAAGAAAACCCCTCCCTGATATGGACTATCATTCTGAAAATGACAATTAGACCTGTTAGAACCCTTGACCATATGA
This sequence comes from Typhlichthys eigenmanni, assembly GCA_027564635.1. Taxonomy (NCBI): domain Eukaryota; kingdom Metazoa; phylum Chordata; class Actinopteri; order Percopsiformes; family Amblyopsidae; genus Typhlichthys; species Typhlichthys eigenmanni. Next base: position 2,814 of record JAODUK010002892.1, on the reverse strand, counting down.
ACTTACAAATGACTTCACAGAAAAAGGCAAATATATAACCAAAGTGAATCTACTTACTGGTCCCATAATTGTGGCTTGCCAATGAAACACTGAAAAGACAAATGCTCAGGTTAACAAAGACAGATTTAGCTGCAGCCACACACACAACACACATTCTGGATGAAAGGAATAAGGCGCAGTTTTAATTATGAAGTTTGTAATTTTTAAAATATAACAATTTAATAAAGTGTGTTTCAAAAATAATGTAGTTTATATATATATATATATCTTATTAGCTTTTCTCTAATTATTAAAAAAAAAAAAAGGTACAGCTG
>JAODUK010002891.1:0-11797 GCA_027564635.1 Typhlichthys eigenmanni | reverse complement strand
CGGCCAATGCTGGCTCGTTAAGATTAATTGTGCTTTTCATTCAAGTGCCCCTGAAAGAGCTTTCTCAAAGCTCCCATTTAGGGGGGCTGAAGAGGTGAATGGTGTGCAGTTTTACACAGTCAGCAGTACCACGCAATGAGCAGATCTGCGAAAGTAAATAGTGAAAAGTAATAAAAGGTCATGCATGTCAGGTGCGACCTCAGATTAAGCAATGAATCATAGAGTTCATGTCACTTCATTATGTGATAAAATGATTTGTCTAAGGCACCACAGCTTTCATTTTTAACTCCCCCCTTCACAGAGGTTTATCCACATATAACCTTGCAGTTGATCTAGTTAGAAAATGTCCTGAAAAACAGCAACACTAGCAACTTCATTAATCATACTACCCCTTTATCTAAAGCTACAATATCAATATCCAATGACAAATGAACCACAGACCTAAATGACCAACATATACATATACATATAATTTGGCAAAGCACATGCAATAATACATTTTAATACAACAATACATTTAAACAAAAACAGAACGAAGCCCTTCTTTGAACCCACACTACCATCCACAAACATACTGCATGGGCTTCAGCCAAAGTAAGACATGTACATATTGTCCAACCTCAACATTGGATTACTTCCAAGGCCTCATGCGTTCCCCACAGATTCTCAGTCTCAGCAATCATTGCATTATTGACAACGTCTCAATACATCCATGAAAACATTTGGGATTCATGTTTGTTGTACTCTACATTGTATTGTGTAATTATGTAGTGATTACAAATAACAAACAACAAAGTAGACTACCCTCTTATGCGCATTAATAATGTCTGCATCAATATTTGTATTGAAATAAACCTCCCACAGAAACATGAGGTGACTGCTCCAAGACAGCGTTGTCATGGTAACCTCTAATGAACCAGAAACTTCAGCAGTTTGTTTAGTTGATGCCCAAAAACCACTGGAATCGTACTTTATATATTAGTATATTCCTGCATATTAGGTGAATCTTTCCTCAAATAGTGAGCTCCTTACATTCCAGTGCGTGTCTTTAGCATGTTGCTATATCTTATGTTATTAAAAGATACCTAGTGATATCAATGACACCCTCAGAGTTTGATGTCAGCACTCATATGAGCATGCATTTCAGTTTTTCCAGCCGCTTCTGTCTGCTAGGGAGACGCTCTCCAACTTTTCTGTTTTCGTCTGTTCTCCAAGTTGCCTTTTTGCACGCCGGCTCACCTGGGTGAGCGCGGTGCTGTGGGGGTAAAGTTCACGCTGCTACTGCTGAGTTTCTCAGCGCGTCTCTCTGTCTTCCAGCTCCCACTGCAGGGCTGTGAGGTGAGCGAGGCGGCAGCGGTCAATAGCTGCCGTAGACGCTGGGCCGCAGCCCCTGAACCGTGCGCACGCCGCATGCACACGCGCTGGAGCAGGCGGAGACGAACAGCGGGGCTAAGCATGGCTCGGTGGGCCAGGTAAGAGGTGACGATGGGTGGGGGGTGAGTGTTTCTGGACCTACCGCTCCCCATCCCAGGCCATCCGCTGTGAGGCACAGCAGCAGCCTCAACATTGCAGTAGATAGAAAGGGAACAGCTTGCATGTTGTGCTCCATAATGATGCAGATGATGAACACCATTGGAACGTGGTGGCAGCTGTTTGGCAGACCCTTTAGCGGGGTAGCATGGCGTATGCCACTGGACTCTAGAAGTTAATTCTGGCGTTTTGAGGATTATTACAAGATTTTGAAGTAATAATAAGATACGCTCTGTTTTGTATGGAACTACCCTTGAACTATGTAACCAAACATTTTAGAATTATATAAAGATGGAGCGTTGTAATGCATTTTAATGGAGCAAACATGTTACGCTTTTGGTCTCTTATGTGCGCTTGTCACCTGTAGAGGCTGACGTAAGCAGTGCCCAGACAGCTAAATCTACCAAACAGTTCCCTTGCTACTTCAATGTATAGATTTTTTGCATAAATATTATTATTATTATTATTAAAAATATACAAATGATTGATATAGAAAATCACATTTTTGGGATTTACAGCACATAAATAAAGCGAATGTGTGGTGTCAAGTCAAAATCTGTTGAAGGGCAGTGTTCGTCCTTCTGAATATGTTCGCGGTGTCACAGATCGATAGTGTGAAATTAAAAAGGAATGCCAATGGCATAGTTGACTCGGTGCAGGGATGCATGCACACTAATAAACACATACACACACCAGCTGTCCACTGATAAGTGTGTGTTGGTAATCAATGCAGAGCACATATGGACAACCATAAGATAATCTATCTCTCTCCTCCCTCTCTCTCTATCACCCTCCCTCTCTTTCTCTCTCTCTCACCCTCCCTCTCTCTCTCATCTCTCCACTCTGCACTGTAGTTAAAAATACCAGTGGGCTGACAGACAGTGAGCCATGAGCACAATGATTGTGTGGCTGAGCCTGCCACCCACCCCCTCTCTCTCTCTCTCTCTCTCTCTCTCTCTCTCTCTCTCTCTCTCTCTCTCTGTCTTCTCACATTTCCAGCGCTATTGCTGCCTCATTCCTCTTTCGTGTTGGAAATGTAGTCACTTCCAGAGAGCCTGTCAGGCTAGTCGGTCCGCGAGACAGGAGTCAATCACTCCGTCAAAAACATTTAGTTGCTTGCTAATTCATCCATTTGCCCGACCGCTCATTCTCCTGTTGTCTCAGTCTCTGGTTCTGGTCTGTGTGACGTCTGTTTTCCTGAGCTACTGGATACAAGATGCTCTTCCATCGCTGTGTCCAACATCTTCATCCTTTATTGTTTTATCTTAATCAATGTCTCCTCCTTGAATTGTTTCTCCCTCCTGCCCTGCCCTCTCTCTTGATAGTACGTTGCATCCTGCTGCAACAAACTAACGCCTAAAAACACTCATCTACTAATTATTTGTGGATGTGTGCGTACTGTATGTATATTGGGGTGACTGGTGTGACACCTTGCTATTTGAGATGCAGCAACTCTATTTTTAGAAGACAGAGGCGATAGTAGTCGACCTTTTAGTGTGTGCGTATGTGTGTGTGTGTGTGTGTCGGGGTGTGTGTGTGTGTACGATTGTGTCCTTCCATTTAGAGGACAGTAATAGTTTACAAAGGATATATACATAATAACATATACTAATAGCGTGGGAGAGTTAAAAAAGCATTGCTTCTTGAACAATCTCTGAGAGTTGTGTGCGTTGCGTTGAGTTGTGTAATCTACTCTGTTTGGTAAAGCAAATATAATTGTTGGAATTTCAGCTTTTGGATCCACTTACTGTATAATGTAATTATGTCAGCCAATTTAGATAACAATCCACATAATACATGTTTCATAATTTGTGCAAAAAAAAAAAAAAATCCTAGAACATCAAACTAGAAAGTCACATATTTTCCACCACAACATATACTGAGCTTGAGAAAATGGATTTAACAGCTATGAATACTCACTCTATCATTTAAAGCCACAAAGTACTGTAGAAAGTAAAAATGGTAACACGTATGCTACCGTATCATAGCAACACCCACAGTAAGTAAGTGCAAAGCAAACTATATCTGTAATGTCAGGGTCTGTGGGCCATTGGAATTGCTTATAGGTACTGTACTCCATTTATCCTCTTTGGTGGTTCAATCACTGCTATTACAGTAGCGATATATATGTTACTGTATGTTGCTAAACAGATATCGCCTGATGCAATTTGTCCATGTGTGTTACACCCTGACACAGTATAATAAGGCCTGAACCACAGGAAAGCAGCTTTATCACAGTCAAGTAAATAAATAAATAAAGTATAATCAGTCCTGATGGTCATACACTTGCTGGTGTATGACCTGTTTGTTTACATGTACGGTGAAGTCGCTTCAAATAGAATCCACTGCTAAATGCTGTCAATTGTAACATCTAAATGCAATAGTTTGGGCAGTACAGCAGGCACATGCAGTAGTGAGAGAAACAGACACTCGACTGACTGCTGGTTATGTGGCCTGTGTGGTCGATACAGACTTCTTCCCTCACCTGAGCGGGAGAATAGAACCTGCAAGGATGATGCCTGTTCCCCTCGTGACTTCCTCCTCCGACGGGCGTGTCTCCCATTCCTTCTCTCAGGGCAGGTGTCACTATGGCTGCGACCCCCCCGGCCCCTCCTCCCCCTGTTCCCATGCCGGCGGCCCCCGCCACGGCTCCGATCCCTCCGATCATGCAGCAGAGCCCGCCCTGGGCCAGCTCCAGCTCGATCTCAGCGTCCATCTCGGCGTCTTCCTGGGCCTCCTTGTTGGAGTCGTCCAGGTGCTTCATGAGCACAGCCACCACCACGTTGATCAGCACGAACTGGGCCGTCAGCACGAACGACACAAAGTACATGGGCGAGATGAACTGCAGGCCTGGGTGGCAGCCGTAGTCACTGCCATGCGGACACTCCCTCAGCGTGTCCTGGTGGGGGCAGCAGAGAGCGAGAAGTGCTGAGGGGGCGGGCATTAGGTCAGGGTAGCGTTTGTAAAAGGCCACGTGTCAACCGGTGAAACGACCCCATTAACGACCTTGACACTGGGAAATTGACGAGCGGCACGGATGTTGATTTTAAACAAGGATATTTTACTTTATCTTTTTTGTTAATCTTCTTTTAGATACATGACTGAATAAATGACTAACATTGTGTATTTAATGTTGTCCCTGCATGTACATATAACCTCTGCACACTGCAGAAAACAAAGACAATGCCGTTGGGTATCAACACACGTCTATCTTATGTTCTATCTTTGTATCCATTATTTACATTTATAAATGGAAAATAAATTAATAACTCAAATTAAATAAAGGGTGAGGAGAAAAACACAGGTATTAGATTGATGGAGGAAACGTTAGAGGCAAAAAGAGAATGAAGAGAGATAAACAGAAAGGATCGGGAGAGAGAAAACAATTAGACTGAGGCCTTATGACTCACTGTTGGCAAAACAACACACGTTTTCCTATCAGTGTTATGTGGGTGCATACATTATTTGAATTGCTCCAATCTGACAAATAATGAATTCAAGTAAAACTGTGATACAGTAACAACAAACAGGCCCCCTTAGTGTAAATTGAGCAGTGCGACATCATTGTAAAAGCACACATGCCACTGGTTGAAAGGCTTTCAGGGGCCTCTAATGTGCTCTCTCCTCTGCTCTGCCCGTCAGGTTGGAAGAATGTAATCAGGCCTCAATTAAACAGCATCTATGGGGGCTGTTGTGTGTGGAGGTGCTGCTGATACAGTTGCTACAGCTCCCATTACACGGGATACCACTGATGAGACTGTGGGGAGGGACCAGAGACAGTGGAAGTGATTCAAAGATCAGGCTCCCGTATTACCAGCTGGTCCACACAGCAGATATCTGATCTGATGGCTGACATACTGCCAGAGACTGGTCGTGCAGGGAACACATCCTATGGCAGACAGAGAGGCAGATGAACAGATCTACGATACCTTCATGATGCCATTCCAGTTGTCGCCGGTAGACACCTGGAAGAGAGTCAGGAAGGCCATGCCGAAGTTCTCGAAGGTGGCGTGGCGGCTCATGCCCTCGCAGGGGTAGTCGGCGTTGCACACTGGGAGACGAGCGGAGAGAGGAGATACTTCACATGCGGCTATTTATAGACCTGACAGTAGACTGCGATGCACCCCCCCGCCCCTTCCCCCACCGCCTGGGAGAGCAGCCGTCGTTTGTGAGCGATGACGATGCAGGAGAGGCTGTAGTGCTTGCTCAACGACACGTCAGCAGGCCACATGGCTGGTGATGGATGGGGTTAAACCTGTAACTTCACAATTATGGGACTACTTCCCACCAGCTCACTGTACCAGCTGTCAAGGTAGCCTGGAAGTCCACACGGGTGTAGGTTTCCATTGCAGTACATCTTCTGTATACTATATACAGTATAGTATTGGTAGTATTTGGTTTTGTACCTTGTATTATATATTCTCTGTCTGCATCTCTTGCAGTATGTGTAACTGTAAGTATGGTCAATAGTCCCAGCACTCTTGCCATTAATGTATACAACACCGTGGAGAAACAGTTTATATGTAACTGATGACTCAATACTGTTGATATAATTCTGGCTTGATATATAATACTCATGGTGTATGACGTTACGTTTGTCTAGCGTAGATGAAGCATGCCAGTTGTATGTTGTGTGGGTATACAGTACTGTAGTGGGTGTACTGTGTCTGTAATACATGGTGATGAACACACCTAGCTCTCCAAACAGCTCCACACCCAGAGCAGCGTAGATGAAGAACAGCAGCATGAACAACAAGCCTAGGTTCCCCACCTGTCACACAGACAGCCAATCAGTGTAAAGGATAAATGGAAACCAATTAGCAAAACATACCTTGCATTGTATTTACAGTTTTATCATACTGGCTCATAACACTGCATATGTTCTACACTATCTACACCTGCTTATTTTGCAATATTGTAGTATTCCCATTGCTGTGATTACATTGTCCTTTAGGGAGAAATTGTTATTTCAGAATGAGTGTGAACATGTTGCCATGGTTTCACTTTCTAAACTATATTTTACCTTCCGCTGTATGTTTTTGAAAGAGGAGCACCAGGTTAATGTTTAATGAAATAACCTTTACCTTCAGGGAATTTATTGGCTCAAAAACATAACCAAGGATTACATAATCTGCACTTGTGCACTTACTATACTGACTTCTGACTAGTATCTCGATCTGAATTCTGGAAATGTGGATTATTCCATAATTAGGTATCCACATTTGAAGAAAATGTGGAAGTTATACTGATAAAATGATTGCTCTCTAAAAATCAAGCTATAACTTAATTGCCAGACTTAGCTACCCCCGACTCTTCAGTCCTGAAATATGGACCATTTAGAGAGGATGAGTGTGACATGGAATGACATGCTGCCTCCAGCAACCACCGCAGCCTGATTTAAATGTACCATAGCTCTCTGGATAAACACTTGCTAATCTGCAATAGAAGTGTTTGGGTGCTCAGCCCTTGACTGCAGCAAGTTTGATTTACCGGAGGTATTGAGCAACGTTCTGGCAGCATTTTGGAAATTCAACTCAATCACATTTCAGAAATAAACTGAAATGGACCGCTTACATGTCCCGGTAGGATATAAGCAGTTTTGGTGGACACAAGGGTCTTAAATTCCAGAAAAATTGTGGAAACGTCTAAAAAATACATCTCAAGAGTACTGGGCATGCAGGAAATATAATACTTCATTGTACAGAGTACTATGAAGTCCCCTGGTCCCTTATAGGCATGTACCAATGGCACAGCACAACCTCTGCTATGCTATGCAAACAGGTAGAGAGCCCCCTGAGTTACACTGAGCAGAATGCCATTAACCAAGTCACCTTGCTGTGCAGACAGTGGTGCAAGATGGGATCCAATTCCACTGTTCCACTGGGCTCTTTCAAAAATACGCCACTGTGAAATTCCATTAGGTGAGCAACTACACTGTGATGGGGAAGGGCGGGAAGGAATAAGTGCTGTTGGGATTTCTGGAGGCTGCAGAAGAGTCGGTTGGTTAGAAACAAATGTGCTGCGAGGGGGAGTGGCATGTTAAGAGTAAGGGTCCTAGAAGTGTATAGATGCATTAGATATACCTGGGGATGTTCACACATTCCTATTAAGAAGATACAATTCAATAATTAAACATGTTTCAACATGTAGGTCGCAGAGTGTTTGCCTTTTTGCTTTTATCACCATGACAACCTCTAATAAAGTAGAATACAGTATACAGGATCGTAGTGCTGTGATCTGTAGACAGCCATGTTCAGGTACAACTCAACATAACCTTGGCAGTGAAGAAGAAAACTTCTTCGCTCTGTGGGCTAAAAATATGAAAGCTGTGCTCATTTCACAATGAATTAGAGAGCCAATGGAAAGTTATCAAGATAGCATTGGAGGCAACATTAGTCATAACCCCACTTCACAGACGTCATCATTTACGAACAGCTTCTATTGACACTGTTCATTCATCACTTAGCAAATGTTAATTAACTGGTGGCTTCCTTGTGATAAGACAGGGATGAGTGTGGTGCCTGCGTGCGTGTGAGCGTGCGCACCGTGCGTGAGGGCGTCAGTGTGTGAACGTACCTGAGGCAGTGCTTGTACCACTGTGTCCAGCAGAGCTCTCATACCTGTTGCCATCTTCAACAGCTTCAGCACTGGAGAGAGACACTGCACGTCAGTGTGTGTGTGTGTGTGTGTGTGTGTGTGCACGCACGCGTAGTGTTAGAGTAGAACAGAGACAGAGAGAGAGGAAGATAGAAAGCACACGAGGGTGAAGCAGGAAGGAATAATGGTGAGAATGCGTGAAGAAGAGATCAAAAGAATACAATTGATTAGTTCAACTGGTCCCCCACTCCCTGTTAGAGACTATATACAATTCCCAGAGGCCCAATTTTTGGAGGAAGATGGGGAAAACTGCCTGTGGCAGAAAGGAGCCCTGACCACATTCTATGGATGAGAAGGAGCAGCCAGGCGTTCAGGCAATAAAGGCCCCTGGGAACTGGAGTCCTCCTGGTGTGGACCATGTCCCATTCTGAATCATTAGTCACAACTCCACAGGCAGCAAACTAAAGGGCAGATGTCCAGTACATATGTTAGCAAGTGCAGCGTAAACAGCAACTTGGCCAGCCTGTAGAACGCCACGCTTTCTTGCCTAATAGCACAATCAGCATGTCTTCTAACTCTAATCACCATTTGAGTCTGCTTTAAAAAAGCAATGTATCGTGGAACCGCCGACTCACAGAAATGTATCTAGCATTAGCGTTAGCAACCATGAAATACAGTATCTATGAAGCGTCATCAAACTTAGAGGTACAGGGTTAATAAATCTGCCCCTGACTTTGTATCTATTCCCAAACATGCTTGTGTTCACTGACTAATACCAAGTGTATCTGAGATCAGAAGATTTTCTGTAAAGTGAAAGACTTTGAAACTACAGTATGGCCTCAAGTTATTATGCTGAAAATCTTCATATACATATAGTTCATATTTAGGCCAAATTGTTGGCAGGATATAAGGAGGGAAGAGTAGAGAGAGAAAATGACATGAGAAGATGGCAGCAGAAAGCAATAGGAGCGGAGGAGAGTGTAAACGTAACCCATGCACCAAACACCAACAATCTATCCTGCCTGCCTGCTTGTTACTTCCACCCAATCAATTAGCGCATTACCCACAAGACCTTGCAGCGGTCCCTGGGCAGTGTTTGGAGGTAATGGGTTGATGGTTGAGAGCGAGGCTTGAGTGTGTTGGGTGTAATTAGCCTGTGAGAGGGCAAGAGGAACTCGACCAGCAGGCGAATCCTGTGGATTTCCTCTGAGTAGCAAAACAAAGAAAGCTGCGTTCTTTAACTCACAGTCCGTGAGCTATTAACTTCGGATATAGACAGGAAGAACGCAATCTACATCACGGCGTTGAAGGATTTATGGACTTCTTACTGGGAATGGCAATTAAGGGGTACCGGCATCTGATATGTGACATTTATGTAATTTAACCTCTATGACCGCTGACTCATCCTGTGTGTATTTGTATGTTGTCGGCGTCATGCTGAAACCTTTTGTGCATCTTGTACTTTTTGCATTTTTGATTTCTTCATATATGCAAAGAGGCCATTGGGTTCCATCCATGTACCCAGAGAGTTGGACAGATATCGCTGCATTAAAAGATAATAGATTATGTAAATGTGATTTTAATTAGGTACATTATAGGAATTCATTTCAAAGCACTCAGCATTCATATAAAACTTTTCTGCCCTTATTGTTTTGCATATATGAGGTTTCCCCTCGACACCTACGATATATACAGTATGTGTACTGTGTGTGTGTGTGTGTGTGTTTGTCTATGTCTGCGTGTTCCTACCGCTGTTTGTGTGCATGTAGCACACAAACAGCCGCGTACGTGCGTGCGTGCGTGCCTGCTTACCTCGTGCTATCCTGAGCACCCTCATGATTCTAATGATGGTGGGGTTGATGGGTAGCGAGGCGTTGATCTCAATCTCCTCCAGGGTTATACCCATCACTGACAGCAGCACTATGGCTAAATCCAACTGGTTCCACCTGTACACACACACACACACACACACACACACACACGCAGTGGGTCTGTGGTGTCACTAGCACATCACCGGTGCCGTGAAGAATGAAGCCTGTCTGTCATCTCAGTAATATACAGCGAGTCGTGTCGAAGCCCACCATATAAAGCGTATGGTGAATATACTGTCTATCCATGCATATGTAGGGATTTCAGCCATTCCTCTTCATGTATTGTTACCAGAATAAAGGATTGGCATGTTTTGTCCGGACATGGCGAAGCCCCTGCCACAGCCTAGGACTTGGCCTGTCCAACTGTCATGAACACACAGAAATGTGCCGAGTCATTCAAAGAGGCATTGAATGGTTTACACACTTGCTTATTCATGCATGCCTTTGTCTGTATTGCCGTCTCGGAATCTCAGAGAAAGGGTTTCCCAATGAATGAGAGGGATTCTTTGTTCTTATTTGTATCCCACCTGAAACAACAGCGCCTAACCTTATGGTTTTCCGCGGGGAGCCAGTGCATGACAGCGCTCCATTGACGGAACTAAAAGGAACTGACAGTTCATTTTGACAACCCGCAGAGTATCCTAGTACTTTCACACGTGGAGGCAGGCAGTGAAAGTGAGTACACAAGACACACTACCTGTCCTTGAAGAAGCGACGGAAGCCAAAGGCCACCAGCTTCAAGGTCGCCTCGATCACAAAGGTGGAGGTGAAGAAGTAGTTGCAGTACTTCAGTGCAGTCTCCAGGGACTGGCAGAGAGAGAGAGAGAGAGAGAGAGAGAGAGAGAGAGAGAGAGAGAGAGAGAGAGAGAGAGAGAGAGAGAGAGAGAATGGACGTGGGAGAAAATACAGATGTTTTTGGTCAAAGAGAAGGAGTCAGATCTACAGATTACAAACACGTCTATTATTAATATCATTAATGACTAATTGTTTTCACTGCAGCATGTGACGGTGTAGCTGTGAAACTAATAAACCAAAACCACATTGCACACGACCTTACATTAGAATAGATGTAAAACAAAGTGACAGAGATAAAAACCAGAAAGATAGGCATAAGCCAATGAGCCTCGGAGAGGCAGATACACAGAGAGAGAAAGACTGAAGGACTGGGCGCCAGCGCGGTGTCCAGTGTTGCGAGCCTGTTTGGCAGAGCACATGGCGTTACATCGTGGCAGACAAGCCTTTTTCATTACACTCTGCTAAAGTGAAAAAGACAGCTAAATTAGGTCAGGCTAGGGGGAGGGATTAACACAGTGTTTGCAGCACTATGGAATTGCTGAACTGTACAGGAATTAGTTAGATTCAAAAGTAATGAGATTGTAATGTTCAGAACACGGTTATAATTCACTACACATACTGTATCCACTATGAGCAATACAATGCAACCACACCCACATACTACTGCACTGCATATTGGCCTTTATCAATGGTAAAGTTGTTCCTTGTGCAATGTCAGTGGTTTGGAACAAATGCATTTGTGCAATGGCTATGCAATTTAAGTCACTAATTTCTCCCTCACACACACGCACGCACCCCTACTGTACCTGTGGCTGGCTGTAGTGCTCCAGAGACATGGTGATGACGTTGATACAGATGATGAAGGTGATGACCAGGTCCAGATAGTGGCTGGTACACAGAGTGTGTATGGCTAACCGAGCCGGACCGTATGAGGCGTAATACGGTTGCTTCTGGGCTTCTGTTGGGAAGGGGGGGGGGGGGGGGGGGGGGTGTGGGGTGCAGGG
>JAODUK010002889.1:0-11797 GCA_027564635.1 Typhlichthys eigenmanni | reverse complement strand
TACTTTACATTGCAGAAAAGTGTAATTTCTTCATTGTTGTCACATGAAAAGATATGCTCATATATTTGCAAATATGTGAGGTGTGTACTCACTTTTGTGAGATATTGTATATATATATATATATATATATATATATTGTATATATATACACACACACACACACACATACAGACACACACACACATACAGTATATACACACACACATATATATATACACACACACACAAATATACACATATATGTGTGTGTGTATGTATATATATGTGTGTATATAAATATATACACACACACACACATACGCATATTGTACTGCAGATTATATAAATATATAGAAATCGTGGCTGAGATAAGCGTGAATTATTACATAATTTCACTAGCCCATCAAACCTCTGGTGCTATAATATACTGTATGCACTGTGTGAGAGTGCTCCATTTAGGCCTAATACAGAATGACATACATTATGAGGGGTTAGCGAAGCGCCGACCTCAAGGATGATCAGAAGCTACAGTGACCCTGGGCTGCTTCTTCCTCTCAGACAACAAGCCTGAATGCCACAAAACGCAGCATTACAATGCAAACGTCCCACTGCTCTAACCAGTTACATTAAAAGCGTTATGTAATACTGCAAAAGGGTTTGGGGAACAGCCAGCCCACAGGGAAGCAGGTGCGAAGCCCGGGGTCTGTTCGAGGTGTATTCAGATGAGCCGAGGGAACAGACAGCACATCGACAGGATCCTGCACAACTGGATCACTGACTGAAGGCAAATATCTGCTAATTACATATAGAAAGAAAGCAATTAGAACCCTGCTCCCCCTGGAACATTTCAACTGCCGAGGTGTAGAGGGAGGGAAAACACAGAGCAGCTGCAGCATTACAGCACAGTAGGTCCAATCTCATAGCGCACCAGTATGCTGCGATCCTGGCTACATGGCAAGATGACGTTGAGACACATTGTGTGTGAGGCTGAGAAGTGGAAGAGCCTTAAGATGTGGAAAGCTAAACATGAATGCTAAAAAAAAAAAAAAAACTAAATAAATAAAAAGCCAATCCAAGATTTAGGTCGATTTGCAATAAATCAAATAAAGATCTACAAACATCTGCAAATGCTAATCCATTCAATTGCATTGGGGTTCATTTGGAACATCATATTACAATGTTAAAAATACATTTGCACTACTTTGTTATAACCCAGGCTGGTAGACACGTTGTACAGCAGTACAGTCTTGCTGCCAGGCCACAATTTGTTCTGCTCCCGTTTGCCAAGCGATTCAACCACCATCACCAAGCTCTTTCTCAGAGTATGATTTTGAGTCATTCCTCTAATTACATCTTTGTGCAGATCATATCTGATCCAATCTGGATTTCTCTTAATTTTCCTTTAGTCTCAAGCTTGAATGGCAATGAGATGTATCATTAAAATTAATTGGATGGTCCCGTGCTCTTGCAGAAATAGAGTGCGAAACATTCCAGAATAGCACGGATCATTTGGTTTGATAAATATTACCGGGCTACAGTGTAGAAGAAGCCGTCAAATATGATATAAGTGCTTTTCAAAAAGGTGATTCAATTATTTGAGTGCCTGGGTGTGTCTCTGACGGAGACAATGAGAAAGAAAGACCTGGTTCTCGTGTAGCGCAAGCCAATGCAAACAGAGTGAGTTGTGTGTTTGCAGGGTGAGGGCTTTAGTCTCAAGACAAACAAGCACAACAAACTAAAGCACTGCGCCACATGTGTGAGAACCACATTATCTCATTTGTGCGAGAAGGGGTTTCAGTGGCGCACAAATTTTTATCTCAGTCAAATATTTGTCGAGCGGGATGGGACAGTGGCGGGTTAACGGGGACGCCTACCTGAGACCGTACATCTCCGTGTCCAGTGGCATAAACAATAACTCGCGTGTGCTTGTGTGGAGGGTAAAAATCATTTTGTTTTGGGGAGGGGGGATGAGAGAGGAGGCAACAGCTGCTAGATGGACTATATTTGACTGATCGCCAATAAAAATCCATCCCATTAGTCAGAGTCCGCTGAGGAATCCTACGCTGCCTTGTTTATACACTGCACGCACGTCTACTGTTGTGCGTTGTCCGTGCTCATTATGGTGCCCCTACTTTTGATATGCTCCTGTACTAATTATGCAAATGTTTCCACTTTCCTTCCAACAATAAGAGACTAATGTGGGGCGATGCCTCAAGGCATGGTAATGACATCCTTTTCCAACTCTTAACCTTAGGTCAATTGGAGGCCACTGAGGCCAACTAAAAGAAGGTACTACGCTTGTTTAGTTGATTCCTGCACTGAGCTATGTTTAATGAAGCAACGCTTCGACTGAAACGATTCCAGGAGATAGCTCCTTTCCATTGGAAGAAGATGTCACCCATTCCAAACTACTGTAGACTGCAGCTTTTCATTTGGAAGAACCAGTAAAAAGACACACGCAAATTGTGGTGGAACACATACTAATTTAAGAGTCAAACATCTGGGGTGTGGTGTTGGCATCAGTATCATTTTAAAATACAATGGGTTTTACAGTAATGTGTAGAGCAACAGGCTATGCCAGGACACTGACGTGCTCCTGCAACATGTCCTACCAAAATAGATTCTATGCCAGTGCAAGCCTACAGAATGGGGCTGGATGTCTGACACTGCAGAGTCAATTATGTGCTATGTTTTTTGGATAAGATGTCACTAGCTCTCTACACAATATTTTAAGAATAAACTAAGAATAAAACTAGTTTAGACGTTTGAAGGATTTTGAAGTTAAGAAAAGGGTGTTTGCCACAGTGCCCTGGGCACAAACTAATCTTAATGTACTTGTTAGGACGGTGAAGATGACTCCACACGTTGCAAATGGAAATGATTATTTCCATTTGCAATGTGTGGAGTCGCGGGTTCTCATCCCCACACCCCACCCCCAACATCGGGAGACAATGCAGCGGCGTCTCAAGTGTCTTACAAAACACGGCGAGATGGCAGGGATGTTCCGCCCATGTGTCATCCCGCCCTCACGATTCGTGCATGCCGCTCGCGTGGGTTGAAAGCGGTGAGCACTGCACCCGATGACGCAGGAACAGCAATGACAGCCAGAGGATTTCCCAAACAGCAAGCCAACAGGAAGCCACCGGAGGGACGCCAGCTAATACAGATGTCATTTTCTCATAGAAAACATCAGCGTAACGGGGGCCTGCCTGCCACCCACCCACAGGCTGAGATACCCCAACCCCCCACGCCCCCAACATCTAGTAGCTCTGTACTACTTGAGCAACTAATAAAGTGTGGAAAAAACACTGTGGCTTATCAGCTTGGGTAGAGCATCTTGTTAAACGGGACATAGAGACATTTAGCTCAGAAAAGCAAAACACAGTATATTTCGACAGGAAGATAGTATGAGATTACACTTCACTTTTCCACAGTATGTCATCCCATGACTTTTGAACCTCAGAATCAAAATGGACCCTCATATGACTACATGTCATTAACAGTATGGTTGGATTCTGAACAGAAACAAAATATATCGATAGTATCATGAAGATCAGTCAATACGGCTTGCCCGTAGAGCATTAGAATGTACTCCGTAAATGGAAACGAATCCAAAAGTAGATCCCTTTCTGATGAACAATCTGCTTTAAACAGACAAGAAAATCATTCAGCTCTGCACTGGTTGGCAAATGACCACAACTAAGCCCATCTACAAGGTTATTGGCTGTTCACCATAAGGGTCAGCAAATCAATGGCTAGTGCACACTAGTCTTGGACATGGGTGGGGGTAAGAGCCATTGTGTATTGCGCATCGATTGGTGTTGTGTTTTCTCATTAAAAGCCCGCTCTGCATCTCCCTGTAGTTCACAGCAAAGTATTACATTTACAGCATTTAGCAGACACTTTTATCCAAAGCGACTTACAATTAGCACATTTGTCAATAGCTGGATAGGTCCTACACCACAAGTTATCATAAAACAACATTGTGTTAGTATACTTACAGCAGCGTGGCTAACATTTGTACATGTTCCAAGATACATAACCTATTAACATATCATTCATTCCCCTGAATAACTGCTATAGTAACATCCTTAATACCAGCAACGTGCAGAAATAGCCAAGAGCTGATCTAAGAGTAGAAACTATGCTTTTATCCTTCTCCAGTATGAGCTCTGCTCTTTGTTTTCATCTCACTTCAAACAAAACTACTTTTTTTATTCTGGGAGGAAGACCCCTTTATTTATTGGACTAGTGCTGTTTGCTAAAGGATGAATTAAGGAACTTCAGTGAGCCCGAAAAGAGACAGCATCTCAGGCTTGTAATGTGTATGTGTGCATGCGTTGTTTGGCATTATCAGTGAATACGTACCTCAACTATTGGATCCCAACAGTAAATAAAAGAAAATCCAGGTTGCATCCAATGCTATCTCTGGTGTTGTGATCTCTTAGCAATGCCTCACTGGAGCTCTTGTAACCATTGGAGTGTTGTATGTTAATAGCACTTTAATTAGCACCTTCTCACTACAGCGGATATGAATGCACTTCATTTGGGATAGCAGAGCGCACGACAGCATACAGACAATGCTTATGAGCATGGTGCATGACTGAGGCAAGGAGAAAGAATGACAGTGTGTAGATCGTACAGGGAGATGTTAGCTGTTGTAAACCTGCTCTGTGCTGATTTTACTATGTTTATCTCATTGGGACCATCTACCATTGGGCTAGATTAAATTCAATTTTAGCAGAGTGGTCTGCATTATGGGTGGGCAAAAACACTGATATCGTGACATATTGTTCATGTGATACACAATCAAACCTCAATGGTGGTAGCGATCGTTGTCAATGTAAACCAAAACAGGTTATAAAGCAGATGTTCAGCCTACAGTGGTTTGATCCAGTGGCTGAAAAGATGCACTGTCACCAAAACATTTTTGACATCTTTAGGTTTTTACTGCATTTTCTGCCATAGTTAGCAACATCTGGTGATAGTTTGCTGTATTATGATGTCTGTTATTGCCGCTGTGTGCCATAGAACCGCACGTTAAGGAACCCAGTCACCAAATTAAATATCGCTGAACTCCCTTGAATCTCATCCCGCTCCCCCACAGATCCATCACTCGACTAAAGCAAGTGTCCAGGCACGCTCACTCTATCCATCTCTCCCCGTACTGCTGTGTGTCTTTCACCACTCTGTATGGCTCACTGGCACCGGCCTCTCATAGCCGTGGAGCTTCCATTCCCTGCGTCAACACCTGGCTGGATGGGCCCCGCCGCTCATCCGATGATTTGTTTCACACACTTGCCCTATACGTCTTCCTGTGTCCGCAGTAATGTCTCCCTATTTGCACCTGTGCAGCCTGACTCAATATCCCATAAACTCATTTCCTTTAATAATCAAAACATATCAATATCGTCTTTTGACTTGCTGTAGAGCTGAACTACTTGATGTGATATACAGCATAATAATACAATATTGAAAACTAACACACTAAGGGGAAAGAAAGAGGCTCCTATTAAATACACAACACTTGTTGATTTATGGAATGCTCCAAAAGAGAATAAATTATGAGGCAAACACACTGATTAGCTGAATTACTTTGTACCTAAAAGTTATATAGCATCATAAAATATACAGAACTTTAAATTGCATAACTTTATACTAGCTGAGCCTAGTGCATTATTTAATGATACAATTTCCAAAAAATATTACATTTCCAAATACATACTCCCACAATATGCAGCCCACTTTTCCCTGATAGCCTAGGACAGCATTTCAAAGAAATGATTTAATCTGTATTTTTCTGTAAGTATATTAAAAAGCAATTTCACATGAATAAATACAGATGTATTTTGATACTGATACAATTCATTATCAAACTATTTATTCATTCATAAGGTCGAAACTAAAACATGAGTTCAGAGTGGTCTAAAGCAGAACAGAATTGCTTGGAGGAAATCTGCTTTAGGCAAATACTGCAAATAACAAGACCAGATGAATTGAAAGGGAAAACTTAAATTCGGTCTAGTGTTCCCTGCACAGGAACCTTTACTAGTTTGTGCACAAATACATTGTTTTCTACATGATTTAAATAACATTTTTTAATTTGATGGCGTACAGTATGAGCGCCTCATGAACGTACGTTAGCGAGCAGCGTAAAAGCAAGCACAGCCAGATTGAACATAGCGCACGCTGTGCAATTGCATTTTACGTTGGATGTACAAAACTTGCATCTAACCACGTAATCTTGCGGCGCCAGAAAGAAATGGAACAGCAGACTCATGATGCAGACCTATTTATAAATAGACTACTTGTGTATATGTATCGTCAAATCTAGAGATATCAGGGGCATACTTCTACGCCAAAATAATTATGTTTAGTTGAATATACAATTTTAATAAAAGAAAGAAAAGCGCTAACTGGGATAACACCTGCCTTTCAGAGGCGGGGAATTTTCACAATCACTCTCTCTTTGCGCATCTCCTCCCATATGTTTGCGACACTCCCAATCTCCCCTCGACACTCCCATGAATGTATTTGCATGAATAGGAAAGTGGAACATGCGATGGTGTGTTCCTTCAGCAAGCAGTATAGCGCTTTAGCCATGTGCGTGCTGTTCCTACATACAGTACGATGCCATGTTTTACGCACAAAGTGCGACAAAATTACACCTAAAGCAGACACATTACATGAGGCCCTGAGTTGAAAACCAGCCAGGTCCTGGGGTGATTTTTAACAGATAGGACGTGTAGTTCAGTTTTCAGCCTATAAACTGCAGATTTTTATAAAAACTGAAATTTTGTCCCTGCCCATTTCAAGTTTGTCATATAATGTGTCACATTATACACATACAGTATAAATGTGTTTAATGGCAAACAATCTGACCTATACAAATCGTAGAAAGCCTACCATAAGATGATGTAAATTGCTTCGTATGAAATCTAAATGCTACTTATCTAAATGTTTAAAAAGCCCATACAATCTTTATATAGCCAGAGATTAAAGACACAGAATACAAGAACATTCATTTCACCAAACTGTGGAAAAGGTTTCTGTGATTTGATAAAGCTCCATGTAACAGGCTGGCCTTGATTGGATATGAATGACATCAATCCACTGGGCTGTTGTCCATTTCTTTCAAAATGATCAAAGGGACTGCCAGACGGACTTCTCAATTGTATTAAGCCCCTCTACAGAGTGACATTATTGAAATCTAATAGCAGAGCCCTTTAGTCTTTAGTCTGTCGCAGCTCTTTGATGGTTCCTGACAACTTGGCTGGTGAATAAGCTCTAGGAGTGACTCTAGTGTAACAATGAGTCAAAGCTTCTAATTACAATTGTCCTCCTTGACGCCTTAAGAAGGGCCAAAGGGTCAGCTGAGCTGAGCCTCAAATGTTCACAGTTAGAATGTGTCCACGCTGCTTTATTGTCTAAATGTCAACATAGGGTTATCAACATTTTGTTAATATGGATCAAGAGGAACGTATGTACGTCTCTCAGTGGATGTTAAATTACGATGACCAGGCTTGAGTGTGTTTGAGGTGACGGAGAGATGGAGGAGAGGCACTGTTGCTGATGAGAGGGAACAGCATCAACCTTGACCTGCGGGAGACCCCAAAGCTCTTCAGGATTGTATTTGCACGCACGCACACCAAATTCTCCCACTAATATACAGAATACTAGATAATATAATATAATCAACCCAAAGTAATTATTTGTATTCTGAAATTAGTTTACAAGTTATTCAAATGTAGTTTTAATTTAAGGTGGTTATATAATAATTAATTGGTTTACTGTGAAATGTTACATTGGGCTTGTTTGTTCAAGGACGGGTTATTGTTGGGGCATCAGAAATGTCTAACATCCCTTAAGCATCCCAGAAATTAAATGGCTGTTAAAGTGAATGTTTCCTTCATGTGCGTTCTTTCCTTGAATTATTCAGTTTAAAACACGTGGCGTGAAAGCAGGCTCTTAAAGAGTTCAAACTTCTAAAAACAGCCAATGAGGGCAAGCGACCAAAATGCAGTGAATGATTTATGCCCTTCTGTGGGAATGTACAGAGTGATGTATTGCGTGAGGCTGAGCAGAGGCAAACTAACACAGCTCTTTAAGCCATCCAGATATAGGTATTGTGGACAATAGGATGAGACAGAACACAAGCAGGGCCTGTGCGCGCACACACCACCACCGGAAGGCGAAGCCCGTTCACTGAGACACACATTCTCATGCAGGACGTGGCCCTCCAAAGGCGGCAGGCTCCTAGTGAATCTGTGCCTGGATTGTGGCCATGCCCTGTTAAGCTCCAAGACAATTACACGTACAACGTGCAAAAGACAATGAGGGATTCTCTTGCACGGGCTGAACACGCAGGGCAGGGCAAAACACAGGAGACAGCGTGATGCACTGTACGCGTGTGATGCTTTGTCAATGAGAGCGGTGTGAAAGGGAATTAGTCTGAGAGTCGACCTGTACTTCTGGTGGGGGGACGCCTCTGTTTGATGCACCACTTCAATGAAACCAAATGGGAATAATGGTGTTCCTAACACCTCAAACTATTGATAGCTATTCAAGGCCACTGACAGCTAGTTAGGTGTCAGTAACTCTCAACAAGAATGTGTGTGAGGGGGGAAGGAGCAGACAGAGGGAGTAGAACGGTGACTATGGTAAATGGTAAAGTCTCATTAAGAGAAATGGATAATGTAATGCATAATATGACATACAGTATCTCTGTTTACAGCTATAGCCTGGGCAGCAGGAGGTCTCCATTTCTACATGTCAATCACACAAACACGCCCTTGGGGACAGTGGTCGCTTGCATGCACAGCACGCGTTGGCCTTGCCCAACCTTCATCCCGGTGGTCCGAGACGCAGGGCTGTGTGGGGGAAGTGAGGAGCGGCGACACCAATTATGGTGTGGACGGGTGGCTCCTGCACACGTGGCAGACACAGCACAGGGAGAGGGACCCTCCCCCACATCCATCTCAACTGTCAGTGTTTCTGGCAGGACGGACCAAGATGTCTCCCTCAGCACCACTCGGCTGCGTTAACGTAAAAGTGCCACATCGCTAAAGAAAGGCACCCAGGCTCCTACAGTTTGCCAATGTTGCTCCCAATGCAAAAACAACTTAACTGCAATAAAAGATGAGCAAGCATTTAGTGGTATGTTGTGGCAGCTGTGTAATAGGTCAAATATAGGCTGGCAGATTTCCAGTAAAATGAGTGGCAACTCCGTTTCTGTTACACTACATTTACTGTCTGAGTACATCGCATGCACAGCATACAGCAGCTATACAAATGAAAGTGCTCATAGAAATCCTGCAGGCCCGTGCTTCAAAGCACATGACACACCACACCAACCCAGCCCCTTTAATGTACGAGTCTATTTCTCTTTGTAGCCCCACAGTTGCATTGTACTGTGACCGACACGTCAGATTTTACAGTATATGCAATTTGTTACAGTCAATTCAAATATGGTTAGGGTAAAAACTAATATATGCTATCAAGGCCTTTGTCAGCACACTGAAGTTTGTTAGTCTGCCAGAATCAATGATAAAAAGAAGCAGCCTAGAAAAAGAGATGGGGAAAACAAAGCAAAGACTCAGCAAGACTACTTTTCATGGGGCATTTCAATCAACACACATCAAAACTATATTACATATTGAATATCTGGTTTCCATACCATTAAATAGGGGAAATATGCGCCAAGTTTAGCAACAAAGAAGAGCTCAAAAGACTGTGCTGAGATGCATGTCTCACAAGATGGCTACATCTTGGGAGACACAGTGAAGTCACAGGTTCGATAACTCCTCGCCAAGTGTCGAGGTGTCCTTGAGCAAGACATCGAACCCTAACTGCTCCTGGTGGTTGGTCGCGCCTTGCATGGCAGCAATCACCATCGGCGTATGAATGTGTGTGAATGGGTGAATGTGAGGCAATACTGTACAGTGCTTGGAATGGCCGGAAGGTTAGAAAAGCGCTATAAAAGTGCAGTCCATTTACATTATTCAACCACGTCACCTTAGCACTTGTTTCCCACCTTGTTAGCTGCCCGTTCTACTAACCCCAGCACATTCCTTACACAGTCACAGTCGCTAGCATTGCACGGCTAACGCCAAACCTCCATGTAGTCCAATTACAATTATTAGACAGCAAACAGCTTTGGCGTGGCACCAGGGAAGAGACACTTTCCCAAGTCAACAGAGCTAGCCGATATCATGTCCTGCTGTCGATCCACAGGACTGAGAAAATGGCAGCGACCGAGAGAGCAAGAGCAAGAGAGAGAGAGACATGCAGAAGGAGAAAAAAGAGTGAGACAGACAGGGCCAGCGTGATGAACGAGAGCGATAGGGAAGAGATTAGATGCAGAGCTGAATGAATGAACAGATTAATGAGGTGAGAAATAGGAACACGATCTGCTCTGCCAGCAACGACACGTTCTACTCCTCCTAAATAAAATGTGGCGCCTCCAAGAATAGCAGTGCTAGCCACTGGTTATAGGGGGCTGCTATCACCGCCATCATTAACACCAGCGCTCTGTGATTCTCACGTTGCAATATGTCTGGAGAGACGTTCCTGGGAATGGGGCGGAACGCCACTCAACACGAGCAGACTCAAAGCAGCCTGTAGCAGCTACAGGCCATTTTAATGCCGTTTAACGCAGTATAAATGAGCCCAGAAAAGGTCTCAAACACAGAGTGATGCCTTCTCCTGATTGCATTAACAGTGTCTGTGATTCAAGTATTCCTGGTTACTGGTTACTGCTGGTTACTATATACAGTACTACTTCCAGATATATTAATCAACGAATATGAATACTATATATATATATATAATATATGAAGTATCTGCATTCTTCATCCATCCATCCATCCATCCATCCATCTTCATCTGCGTATACGTAGTCGGGTCACGGGAGAAGCAGCTCCAGCAGGGGACCCCAAACTTCTCTTTCCCGAGCCACATTCACCAGCTCTGACTGGGGGATCCCGAGGCGTTCCCAGGTTAGTGTGGGAATTTAATCTCTCCACCTAGTTCTGGATCTTGCCCAAGGCCTCCTCCCAGCTGGATGTGCCTGGAACACCTCCCTGGGGAGGCGCCAAGGTGGCAACCTTACCAGATGCCTGTACCACCTCAACTGGCTCTGACACTAAGGAGCCTAAGGAGTCTCTACTCCGAGTTACTCACAGATGACTAGGCTTTTCACCCTATCTCTAAGAGAGACGCCCATTTTGTCCCCATTTTGTACCCGTGATCTCGTTCTTTCGGTCATGACCCACCCTTCATGACCATAGGGGAGGGTAGGATTGAAAATTGCCTGGTAGATCGGGAGCTTTGCCTTCCGGCTCAGCTCTCTTTTCGTCACAACGGTGCGGTAAAGTGAAAAGGAACCCGTTCTTGAGCATCCCGAATGTCTGAGACTGTATCGCTGCGCTGGCTCATATCTTAAAGAAGCTACTTCATGTTGCCACACAAGAGTGATATGTTTACCTCTCTGCGTGGTCTGTTGTGTCAGAACTACACCTCCCATCAGCTGCATGCACTGTGCCAGCGCCGTGTGCCTTTGTTTCTCCCTAGCAAAGCACACACACAGTGGCCAAAAGCCCCAGCTTCCTGGCACTGTTGACATTTAGACAATACAGTAGCTGCTGGAGGCTGTGCGTGAATGCTAGTGAACCTGGAGGGTAGAGTGCTGAGTAGGATTGGGTACCGAACTCGGTACTTTTAAGAGTACCGACCGAATTACGTAAATCAAACGGTACCAGATTTCGGTACTTTAGCGCACTTAAAGAGAGAAACGCGAGCAAGATTACATCATCCCTGC
>JAODUK010002887.1:0-11798 GCA_027564635.1 Typhlichthys eigenmanni | reverse complement strand
GATGCATTTATTGACTACTAATGACCAAAAAATGAAGTTCTGTATATATATATATATATATATATATATATATATATTCAAACTGCACACCAAACCCTTCTGGGAATTATTTTGCCATAGGTTTTGCCTCTCCATTAACCATGTGGCCGTTGACAATTTCGAACTTCTGTTAGCATAACCCGTTTCATCGGCAGGAAAAAATTTAACTTCTTATAAAGAAAAATCTACCTTGAAGCGACTAAAATATATGTTGCATTTTCATATAGCGAACATTTGCAAATATGTTGTTCTTTGTGCAACTTAAGTTTAATATTTGTCTTTATTTCCCACTCTCCAGTGGCCGTCTCCCATGGCAATTGTGGCAGGTTGACAGCATCTGTGGCTCCCGCTCTCCTGGGGGCGGGACATCCCTGCCGCGAATCAGGCGCGCCTTATCGCACCTGTCCGTCAACACAGTGTACAGGAACAGAGGAATGTGGTGCAGGACAGTGTTTGGATGTTCTCCATCTCCTGGAGAGGAAGAGACCGAAGCTGGATTTGTGTTTCTGTGTGTGTGTGTTTGTGTTTCTGTGTGTGCGTGTGTGTGTGTGTGTGTGTGTGTGTGTGTGTGTGTGTGTGTGTGTGTGTGTGTGTCTGTTATTGTCTTCATCAGTGTGTTGAGCACACCAAGTAACATGACGCCACACTATAATTATCACTGCTTTTCTGTGTCACTATGTGGGCTTGAGAAACGACAGACAGACAGACAGACACGCAGACAGACAGACAGACAGACAGGCAGGCAGATATACAGACAGACAGGCAGGCAGGCAGGCAGACAGACGGCCGGTATTGGGAGAGGAGATAGGGCGACGCTACACTCCATTAAACCTGCAATGAGGCAACAGAGACTTATGGGAATACACCCCCCCCCTCCTGTTCACTCAGCTTCTCCCCCAGTCCATCCAGACTATCTCTCTCTCCCTGCCGTCTCCATTCATGCACTCATCATAGACACGTCTCCTAGACGGACGGGCAGGCAGATAGATAAACAGGTAGTGTTGCAGTGTAGTTGTAGTGTGGTAGTTGTAGTGTGTAGTTGTAGTGTGGTAGTGTTGTAGTTGTAGTTGTAGTGTGTAGTTGTAGTTTGTAGTGTGTAGTTGTAGTGTTGTAGTTGTAGTGGGAAGTGTGTAGTTGTAGTTTGTAGTGTATAGTTGTAAGGCGGTAGTTGTAGTTGTGCAGTGTTGTAGTGTGTAGTGTGTAGTTGTAGTGTGGTAGTTGTAGTGTGTAGTGTGTAGTTGTAGTGTGGTAGTTGTAGTGTGCAGTGTGTAGTTGTAGTTTGTAGTGTGTAGTTGTAGTGTTGTAATTGTAGTGGGCAGTGTGTAGTTGTAGTTTGTAGTGTATAGTTGTAGGGCGGTAGTTGTAGTTCTGCAGTGTTGTAGTGTGTAGTGTGTAGTTGTAGTGTGGTAGTTGTAGTCTGCAGTGTGTAGTTGTAGTGTTTTAGTGTGTAGTTGGGCTGAGCAGCGTTGGGTTTGACATTCTATGTTGAGTAGCTTCCGACATAAGGCTGAAATAAATATACATTTTATCTTTCCTCTGGAGTTAATATGAGAAGTAAATCAGGTCTCCCTGCCCTTTTAAACCTGCTTTAAAATGGACCCCTTCCACAGGCAGATGGGCCACAATCCCATTTTAATCTCCCATTGACAGTGTTGCTTTCTTTCTGTCGAGTTGAGAATGTTCTGGAAATCAAGGACAAATTACTGTAGAAAGTTCTTGGTAAAAGAGATAAGCAGGCTGTACAGCATGTTCATTTAGTACTCTCACATAAAGGAAAGCCGGATGTTAATTTAGTTAACTGCGCAGAACAATAGTTCTCTAAAATGTAATGTAATAATGACTTAAAGCAAGAACAATGCATATTTATATCACACTGTTAGGGGATACTTCTTTTTTCAGTTTGGAGGTTTTATTTTCACAGTTTTTCCATGAATTGCTGTTCCTATTTGCCGCTGCCAGTGGAAACCGTTCCTGACAGACTGTGAAATAGAAAGATTAAATACAGCATTCACTAGTCAGAAAATCCTCAGTTAGAGCTTCTAAGGCAGGCTGTCTAGAATAATCCGCCGTAGCTCAAATAAATCTCCAACACAACCTCTGACTAAAATGGAAGGTGTGTGTTTTTGTACCATCGTACAGTACATTAATAATATAAATTTATTATAAAGAACATTAATGCATGTGTAGCAAGATGCCCATAGGGAGTCTTTATTAAACGCTCGTATAATATGTCAATATAATTCTGCCAGAGGTAACAGTTGTGGGATGGGCTCATGTTATTAGCTGTCACAGTGGGTGTGAGAGTAACTGAGCTAAGGCTAAATTAACCTGAATGGTTTTTGTAAAGGTGACGTTTTTTCCATTGCATTTGTTACGATGATCGCTAACCATGATTTACCATAGCGATGTCTACAAGTGTATTTATTTTACACACTACAGTATGTACAATTTAATACAATCATGCATTACCACACGAATATGCAGCGCAATGTAAATATGAATCTATTTATGTAGACCTGCTATGGGCAACAAGTTAATAAGTACTGGGTATAAACGTATACTGTTATTGGTACTAGATGGTGTTTGAAACTGCCACTTGAAAAAACCTTCAGACACTATTAGCTTGTAGCTATTATGTGCTGCACTTTGTGCTGGTGTCCTTGGAGATAGTACTGTATGTGTGTGTGTGTGTGTGTGTGTGTGTGTTCACGTGTCTGTGTGCGTTGTGTGTGTGAGAGTGTGTGTGATTGTGCGAGGCCACTCGAGAAAACTCCACAGAGTGTAAAGGCGAGACGAAAGAGCCTCTTCTGGTGAGATACAGTCTTGGCGTGTTTGCATATGCAAAGTGTTTGTATTGACTCATGGTGGCGTCTCAGGAAGCCATTAGCCTGGTCAACAGAGCAGCTGCGGAACACCAGACAGGACGACCCACAATGCATCGGGGCCTCATTTAGAGAACAGGAGTTCGCTAGCTATCATACCGAAAATAATTGCGATGAAAGTTCATAAAGTGTCTTCCCACGGTCACAAGATTTAAATATGAAGATGGCGCGTATGAAAACACCATAAACCACGACTGCTACAGAAAAAAAAAAATATAATAATATGTAAATACATGTGAATATGAATAAATATAAAACAAACGTATATTAGCATATATTACACGCTTGTTAACCAGACATCGACAGCATGAGGACTGAGCCAGACTTTACAGTATTTCACTCCAACTCTCTCTGACTTGGTAATTTGCATCTCTCACCTCTTACTCCTTTGCAAATGATCACAAATCACTAAAATGCTTGTGAAAAGATACAGTGATGGTCCTTGTCTATGTTCTTCCAGACTATATATTCCAACAGGTGTCTTTAAGATGATGTCGCCTTTTAATAACATGTAACAACACAACAGATTAGCAAAGAATATTGCGTTATGTGCAGCGATTAGTGTGTATTGACAGCGCCACTGAGAGCCTAAGGCAGTGGGCAGAAACAATATATTTGGCCCTAGCATTAGCCCTGGTCCCTGTTGTGTCTTTCTATCTCAAAAACCTGGAGCTAGAAAGACAGACAGAGAGAGAGCAACAGAGACACATTCATTTAACCTCTAAACCCGAGATCTGTGCCGACGCGGAGTTTGCATCGGTCTATATTTCGTATAATATCTCCAGAACGGTACATGCTAGAAGCTAGAATCTTGACATTCCACTGAAGAGATTGGTTTTTAGCTTGTCTTTATAGGCATAGTAGCGACTCTACAACACAGCGACAAAGTTGGACATAAAATATGCCATCCATAATGGATTCTGGTATGTTTCTATTGGCCATGGCATAAGTTTATATTTCGTATAATAGCTTCAGAACGGTAACAGATAGAAACTTATGGTTTGCAGTACAGCTTTCCTTGTTATCCAGACACGTTGATGAAGAGATCGACATGTGGGTTATTCCACATAGCAGGGATTTTGCAACACCACGGCCAAGTCGTGCTGGAATATTCTTCAAACTACACGTGTGTAGTCTTTTTGCATTTAGGTTCCACTGGAAGGATTACTCTGTTATAGACGGCAAATAAATAAATGGCGAAAATAGTACAAACTACGCTA
Organism: Typhlichthys eigenmanni; assembly: GCA_027564635.1. NCBI lineage: Eukaryota > Metazoa > Chordata > Actinopteri > Percopsiformes > Amblyopsidae > Typhlichthys > Typhlichthys eigenmanni. Next base: position 7,657 of record JAODUK010002887.1, on the reverse strand, counting down.
TAAAAAATGTTTGTACATTTTTAATATTATACTCAGTGAAGCTCATGGCATACACAGTGAAGCTCATGGCTTATAAATAAGAATGCATACACTAAAATAAATAAAATTCAACTAGTTCAATTAATTTTGTATATTTATATTTATTGAGCTTAGAAGAGTTTGGAAGTTAGTCAAGACATGGAAGAATCAGAATATGTCTTTGAAACAAAACTACACACTAGTTTACCATCCTCTAGTCTACATAATAAGTAATAAAAAAACAAATAGACGCTTTGGATTTGTTTGCATTTAAACAAAATAAACAGTGAGTCAAGTTTCTGCATAAAATGTTATATTATCCTAATTGTAGCTGAGAGGGTGCTGATTTCAGTGATATAAAACGCTTGATTATACCTATTACAGAAATGCTTTTAGAAGCCAGTCCACATATCAAAGTAGTGAAAAACAAGGCCAAAAGACCCTTAGGGTTTAGGAGAAGCAGGCTAAACAAGATGACAAAATAGAGATAAAAAGGAGGTTTGCTTTTCAACACAAGGACTATGGGATGGAAAGAAAGAAAGAAAGAAAGAAAGATAGATAGATAGATAGATAGATAGATAGATAGATAGATAGATAGATAGATAGATAGATAGATAGATAGATAGATAGATTGATTGATTGATTGATTGATTGATTGATTGATTGATTACACAGCCCAGGCTCTGTAAATAGGAACATAAAGTGGCGAACACCGCTCACAATAACAAAGCCGCAGAACTACGCTTTGCTTCACGATGCGTTTCACTATGTGGGGATATTGTTTTGATTTGAACTCAGCAAGCGTTATAAAAAATAACTAACCCTGCCCTTTTAAATATATTTTCTGTTTCTACGAAGCACCCAAGGTATTTATGGAACCATAACGCAGCAACATACAATATACGTAAATATGAGAACACATAGGAACTATACTATATTTTATTATCCAAATTCTTTCCAATGTTCTGGCAACAGGACCCACGCACCATATAGTGTAAAGCACTGCTCTACAAACAGGAGCTACGGAGGCTGGATGACCAAGCTCTCCGCCCCCAACACACCTCCCTGACAAGACCTACAAAGTCATTTCAGCACAATTCATGTTTGACGACTTTATTGATTTCCCTCCGTTTCTCCTCTCTCGCCTATGACCCCCCCCCCCCCCCCCACTCTCTTTTCATCTGCGCCTCCCCCTCTTCTCCTCTCTAGCTCGTCACCTCCTATTGAGTGAGGAGACACCGCGGGTTACAGCGTTTCCTCCACATCTGCAAATGAAAGCGTTTGGGAGCACGGACCTTTTCTTTTCAGCGCTCTCCGAGTAAAATATGCGACTTTTTGTTTTGTTTAGGGAAAAAAATAAAAAGATAAGCATAAAAAGCTTTTACTTGAGAAATTCAAGGTTGTGAACCGCTGTTTGCTCTTCTGTTACAGTAGTTCAGGTCAATAATGTCGCTCAGGGAAGGTCAATCCCTTGCCTGTCCACAGAAGCATGTGTCTGCATGGCTGTTGCTTTTACGGTCTATAATGCTCCAAAAGGAGGCTGTCACGGCAGGGTCAGCTATATTAATATACTGTACAGTATATATACAGTACATACAATTCAACAGATTCCTGCCATAACCCTTGACCTTCATAAACTAATGTGAAAAACTAACCCGATATCCCTGATTTTAACACATTATAAATATAATACTGATCAATGCCATTATGTTAACAGGATATTAGCTAATTTATCAGACATACAAGCCTATACTGCCCCTATACATTATGTATGTGCTCACACGCACACACACACGCTTGCACACACACATACATACTGTAGTAAATACAAAGAACTCTTGGTCTACTGTGGATTCATATAAATTCAACAGTAGATGTTTTCATAGCCAAACATCTTGGGATGTGAATCCCTGACACTGGTCTGGTGCGATATCATTGTTTGTCACCCATGGCCTAAGCCCTTCTCTATGATGAGGCCCACACACTTACATCTCAGAAGGGGTGCTTGTCCCCTGCAATTCCTTTGACCGCCACATCATCTTCATCTTGAAATGTTCAAGATTTAAGCCTGGAATAGTGTTGGTCAGTTTCCATAATACTATGCTTTACTGTAAGAGTAATGCAACCGTTCTAGATCAATGTAATGGAATCTTATATGTGATGTTTCAATTGCATTTTGAAATGGTAATACTTTGATGTTACTGTAAGTTGTGTCAAACAGTTGATCTTAGTTCAATGAACAAATTATCTTAGGGTTATGTGCATGTATTGTATACAAGCAATTGGAAAACATGTTATAGAGTTGTGACAAATGACACCAAGGTTATGCATTCATTTTGGGGCAAAGTGGTCAAAAGATACTGTAGATCAGGCCTGGGCAAAGTCAGGCCCGGGGGCCGGATGCGGACCTTTGAGACGTTCTACCCGGCCCGCCCGGTACATCAAATATAAAAATAATAATAATACAACATAAAATTATGCTGTAGATCTTACAGTAATGAGAACATAATCAAATATACAGTATTACCCGCTCACCACCTTCCTGGGAATAAACCTCTTCTGTAGCAGCAAGTGCTGCTGTTACAGTATGCAAAGTGACATCTGCTCCTGTGAGACGCTATGGTCCTGCTTTACCATGTACCACCTTACTACTAGTCAACGCATAGTAAACGTGCCCAGTGACATTCCACGCCTTTTCAAACGTGCCCTGGCCAAGCTCTGCGTCCTGGTGTGTGGCATCTTGGCGGCGCGTGGTTGAGCGAGGTAGCGGAGCGGTTGTGCGAGGCGGCTAATGGCTGTAATGTTGCCGAGAGAGTGTTTTCAGTGTGACTCATCCCCACCCATGCAACGCCCAATGAGGAGCCATCAAACCCCTGAACGCAGCCACATCCCTCTGAATCTGAGGGGAAGTCAAGGGGCACTTTGAACCCTCCATAGCTGTTACGCACCGGCTATAGGCAAACGACAGTAGTGGGAGAAGGATAAAGGGCTGTATTTCATCACACAGATATTTATCTGCCAACTGCAGCAATGCATCAGTGGTGTAATGTCCTGCGTTCTATCTGTGAAGGTTTTGGGTTGTGGTCAATCTGGAGAAAGCCATATTTACAGAATGTGTTTATTTGTTGTTTCTGCTTGTTGGACCAGAAATACAGTACACAAACATGTTAAAGCTTTATTAGATAGTAATCAGTATGTTACAAAAATCATATTTTATTTTTATTTGTTTTATTTCTGAAATGTTTCATTTCCCAACAGATACGTCCAGATACAGTGAGTCAGAGTGAATTGAGAGCATTTTTTCTAAAGATGTTTTCCATGTCACATCAAGGGCGATTATGGTTTGGGCAAGGTTATGGATTTCCAGACATATGAAACATTATCCATAATGTGCTCCCCAGCTTTGACTGTGTGACCTACATGAGAGAGAGAGAGCTGCCTTTACTTTACTGCAGTACAAGGTCAATGCTTGGACAAACACACACACCTCCATCAAACAGAAAATATTTTTCTGTTTGATTTCTCTTTCTTTTTTATAAGGCTTTCTGTAAATGGGTCAGACCAAGTACTTTTATAAAGGGGTGTTCTGGTTTCATGTTGGGTAGAGTGGGTAGACTTGAACAGAAATGAGTGCACATATACAGTACAACACTGCATGGACCTGGATGTGTACTGTATGTGTGTGTACTGTGCATAATCCAGTCATATCCCTGGGATGTGCATTCACACAGAAGCAAAGCTTTTGCATGGATATCATGGCGATTAGAGGCAGAACACTATTCAGAAGATAAGAAATGTAAGAGATCCAATATAATCTGCAGGTATTTTGTTGTTTTTATGGTTAGCATTAGTCACTCAACACTTCCATAAGTAATTTTAGGATTTGTTAAAAAAATATATATTTCTCATAAAAATACACACATACAAATGATTCAATTAGATATTGTAGAACAGATACTGTATTTCTATTTGCTAAAAAATAAACAATACAGTAAAATAATCCTATTAAGAAGACACTTTAATAGCAACTAAAATAGAACTTGTTGTTGACAATGAAATCTGTCTTGGAGGAATTGTTGGTTCACATATATCAATTTACCTAATTACCGAGCCAGAATGACTTTATTAGACAGATGATGTAGCTTTACCTTATTACAATAGTATGCCGTTACTCCAGACAGCTGGCTGCCATCCAGAAGACGCAGGGATGTGAAGATATTCTCAAAGTTGGTATATAATGAGGCATACAGTTACCAATGATCAAATTTACAAGATCTTTTTCAGTCTTTCTCATAACATTTGTGGTATTTTAAAAGTAATTGTACCCATAATGATGCAATGTACAATAACACATTAGAAAAGCAGAGTATATATATCTACCCTTTTCATAAAACTACATGTATTGTAAGACATAAATACAGGCCACTTGTCATGTTAACCAGGCAATACTGATACAGAGAACCCTGTGAGAGGATTATGACTCATTCCACTCGTGGTAACTCGTCTTTATTCATTGTCTATATTGAACACCTTCATTTCACCTTCAAGATATAGACAGTTACAGTACACATACACGCCTGTGTGTGTGTGTGTGTGCGTGTGTTTGTGTGTGAGTGTGTGTGTGTTGTAGGAATACGCGGTCTTTATTCATTGTCTATGTTGAACACCTTCATTTCACCTCAAACTACGAAGATATAGACAGTTACAGTACGCATACACGCCTGTGTGTGTGTGTGTGTGTGTGTGTGTTGTAGGAATACGCTGATAAGCACGTCAGTGCGTGTAGAAAGACTTTCTTGATGTCACAGATTTACAAATGAGCTTGGTTCACCTGCAGATATTGCACAGCAGTACTGCACTGCAAGTAACAACGAGACAAACAATTTAGAGCCTCTTTAATCAAGCAAGATAATCATCAGAAAATAGACACACAGGAGTGGATAAAAAGTGTGGGAAACTGAAGGAAATAATGAAATGCGATAATCTACGTTTAGATCATATATCGTATTTGTTCCTATAAAGGCCACTGGAAATATGAGTGCTGCTGTAGTGCTGACACACAGCCAACAGGGGGCAGTCCTGTGCTGCTATGCTTTCCCACACCTCCCGAACATACTATAAAGACAGAAACACAAACACACACACACATATTAGAACACACGCACACTAGAACACACACACACACACACACACACCATAACACGCATACAAATTAGAACACACGCACACCATAACATGCATACACATTAGAACACACACATACACACACACACACTAGAACACACACACACACACCATAAAACGCACACACATTAGAACACACAAACCCACACGCACACACGCGAACACACACACACACACGCACACACACACACAAACTAGACACACTAGAACACACACATTAGAACACACACAGACACACATATCCATGTCCAAGCAAAAGCCCATCTAGACGCGCGTTCATCTGTGCGGGTGCAGCCGTTACCGTCTCAGCCATACAGCCACGCTAGGCTGCCCCCGATGGCTGTGTGCGGACACACAGGCCTGGCTGCACGCCCGCCGGTCTGCAAGCAGGCGTGACAGGACGGAGATTTATAGGGTTGTGGGCAGAGAGACGAACACAAGGCTCATTGAAGGAGGGAAATTGGTTCCGTCCCAGGAGAGAGAGAGAGACATACAGTACAAGCAAGAGAGAGAGAGGGGGTGAGACAGAAAGAGAGAGGCAGAAAGTGAGAGATATGGGGGGGTGGGGGTGGCAGGTGGGTAGGCTATTTAACCCTTATGTTGCTCGTAAATTTTGCTAGCATTTCCTGGTGCAGCTTAGCCAGAGGATGCCCTGGTGATACGATGGACCCTTGTTTACACCTGCCCTCACACACACACACGCACGAACATATGCATGCCCACATGCACACACACGTGCCCTCATGCACTCACACACACACACATGCGCACACCCACATGCACACAAATAATCTCAAATTCTTACCGTACCCAGGTGATTATAACCTTCATCCTTTAGCCGTTGGGGGGGGGGGGGGCATCTGAATATTGAGAGGCCGCCCAGTACCCCAACCCCAGAATATGAGAGAGAATGAGTGTGAGAGAAAGAGATAAAGAAAGCAAACAGAGAGAGAGAGAGAGAGAGAGATGGGTGACTATTAGCATATTTGCCGGTGGGAGCAAATGTTCGGCGTTCACACTTTCCTGTTTTATTATCTGTTGAGCTTTGTTTTGATCACTGAACAGACGACTGGGAAAAAAAAAGCCTTTAATGTAGAAATTTACAGAAACAATGCGCTTTAGGTTATGTACCATTAAAGACGCTTATAAAGAGAGAAGAGTGACGTCTTTAACGTCTTAAACCCGTAGAGGGTTTCACAGATTAACATCAACACATCTTCCTTCCATTACACACTACTGGGGAAATGAAAGGTAATGCTGGTCAGAGAACAGTGTTGTAACTTAACACTTATGTTTACCTGAGGATTTCTGCATTAGAAGATTTTTAGATTAGAGAATTTTACAATTTAAGGGCCTTATAAAGGAACATATTTTTCTGAAATAAGTCCTGTAGCATTCTTAGCATTATTCTGCTTTGGCTAAAATACAGTGCTGGTGTTTTCCAATCTCTATAATATAGTGTTCTGTTTCCACAAAGTGTCCTACCACTATTACTACTTTTATTTCTGTCTTTCTTTTGCCTCTAGAAAAGTGTTCTATCTCTAGGATAGATACCTCAAGAATATTGCTTATAGCGACTAGTTACAACATTTTATATTATACTGTCTCTCTACAAAATGTTCTCTGCTGTATAGAACTGTCCCAACTCTAAAATGGTGTGTCCTATCTCTAGGACAGCGGTAGGATGCTATGACAATGTTCTATTATAGCTATATTTATCTATTTTATATCTAGAGATATTATAGGTCAAGAATATTGCTCTATCGAGATCATAAGCCATGTACATAAATCAAACAAATCCTCTGTGACGTCACCTAATCACCCATATGTTTATCTGAACAGGTTTGAAGCTCAAATTAGCTTGCTCTGGCTGTATGACATGACATGTTCCAACTGACATTTAATCCAGGGCTAGTAAGTGCCATGTGAATTGTGCAGACTTGGGTTTAGGCTATCCCTGTATGTGTGTTTTAAAAGGGACTAAGTTAGCCCTGGTTCAGCTCTTACATCTAAGGACAGCTAAGAATATGCAGTGGATTTAAGTGAATTTAGATTCTCTTAGCAGTTGTTTTTTCCTTTAGAATTCTTCTTCACAATATTCTTTGACCTCATGACATTTTCAATCAAGGCCAAAGAAAAGTGGTGAGGAAACTGCACAGGACGTCATTATTTTCACTATAGGCAGCCCTGGTTTGAAGTTCAAGACATGCTGGCTCCGGCCGTCGACATCACGCCAGTACCCGCCTCAGTCTGTAGCGCCAAGCTATCCATAAGAATAGGATCAATGTATGCCTTATATTTTCAACTGATAAAAACTCACATTGTACACATGTCATGAACAGTGAAACTAGCTACTGTGTAAAGACGCATACTGATCAAGCCAAGTCAAGTCAAGTCAATTTTATTTATATAGCCCTTAATCACATTGCAGTCTCAAAGGGCTTTACAACCTACA
>JAODUK010002886.1:0-11799 GCA_027564635.1 Typhlichthys eigenmanni | reverse complement strand
TTTGTCTGTTCCAGCATTGTAATTAATTAGTATTGTAGTATAATGTACAGTACTTTCTGTCTATAGAGCGTTTTGAGATGTTCCCGAACTATTCTAATAGTGGTATCATCGTCGCCAACCTTGATGACCTCTTGCATAACTTCTCCAGCCTGGTCGGTTACCATAACATCAAGGACAAGGAGCCAATAACAGCTGATTTGTTCTCTCCCATAGGTCAGTACTAATAGGTTAAGGTGTTTCAGGTAGACATATAAACTGATATCATTGCCTCTTTTACTGGCAACATCCAGTAATAAGAACATGTATCAGGGCTATTCAAGTGGGCCAGATCTGAACAAGAAAAACTGTAGGTGGGCCACATATTTTCAAATTTTTTTACGTGAGCGTCTACGAGAGCGAGAGCATCCACCCTGCAGTTAATGTTCAATGTTAGATCCCTCCCTGCTCCTACACACCTGATTCAAGGTTGTTAACGACTTGTTCATTTGAGTCAGGTGTGTTGGAGCAGGGTGTGGTCTAAAACATGCAGGGTGTGGCCCTCCAGGACCGGAGTTGAATAGCCCTGATGTAGGGTTACGCCCTATCCGTACCTGACTCCGTAGCCTTGACGCAGAAGCATAAATGTACCAATCTGTTTTTTGTTTTTTTTTACATTTCTTTTCATTTTAATTATTTTTTTATTTAATGATTGATACCGATTCCTGATTTTATACTTTATATATAGATTATTCATGAATTTAAGATACATTTTTAATCCAAGTAAACGCATGACATCAAGAAAATGCTAAATTAATTAATTAATTGACAGCCATTTAATTGACAACAATCAAAAAGATCGGTTTTCCATTAGAAAGGAAAATGAAACTACCACCAGTATTGTATTTTGAGTGTAAATTCTGATCTCGATCAATGCATCCCTAATTCTAAATAACCCTCTTTTTATGTCATATGTCATATCCATTATTATCTTCTCCTGGTTATCCTAGTCTCTACTAGATTGTTCTATCGCTTTCTATTGTTTTCTCCAGGTGGGGGAAGCAGACGTGAGAGTCAGGAGAGCTCTGGCTCCGCCTCTTCCTACCCCTCCGTCGGCCACGACCTCCTGCAAGCCCCCTTCTCTGGCCTGGCCGCCACAGATCAGATGGTCCCCGAGTCCCTGAACCCGCCCCCGCCTTCGTCCATCAGCGACGGCCCCCCGCCTCAGTCGGCGGCCGACTTCGAGGCGCTGCGCCTGGCTATTTCTCAGTGCAGGGCGGAGATGGCCAGGGTCAAGATGCAGGTGTCATCTGGCAGTCCCGCCCTGTCGTCTCTGGGAGGGGCCAGCACGGTCCCGTCCCCGCCTCTCCCAGAAAGAATTCAGGCGACGCCTTGCAAGGAGGAAGATGAGGGACAGGGGGGCGCCCACAGCGGGAATGTGGGCAGGACTGGGTTGCCTAGCAACAGCGACATGCCCTGTGGCTCTCGGGAGAGCTTGAGGCAGGACACGCCCCCTGACACACTTTCAACCAATCGAAAGGCAGACCCCGCTGCCGCAGCACCCGGTGCCTGCACAGTGCCTCTGGGTTCAGCCAATGGCAACGGAGAAGCAAGTTGTGAAAGACAAGTGGCCAATGAAGGCTGCCATCCCCGCGGCCCCTCCCCCTGTGCATTAGGAGCCAAAGTGAGGTAAAACTGATTTTTTAAAATGTCTTAAGACTAAGTCTAATATCAGAAGAGGTGATATAACATTTAAAGAGGAAAGCCCCGTGTCCACCAAAGCGTTTTTTTCTCACGCCAGCATTAGTTTTCTATTGATTCCAATGGGAGCACCGCGTTTTCCCAGGCTTCTAAAAACGGCAGGAGCGTGGCGTGGCGCTGAGCGTTTTTTCCACGCCGAACACCAGGCGCTGAGCTTTTATTTTTTTTCTCTCTCAAGTTGAAACATTTTCAACTTTGGGTGAAACGCCGTGCCCATCACTGTCACTGTTTCCCTGGACGTCCAATCGCAGCGGTGAAGGGGCGGGACAAATACTACGAGCAACCGTCGAGTCCTACTTCTTGCACACAACGACAGCAACAATGGAGAAGTTGATAATCTAATAATATTCCCAGACTACCACAACAATACTAACACGAAAAAGTATGTATAGAATATTACAAATGAAATAATTTGTTGATAACACAAACTAGCATTTATTTGCAACATATAAAATTCCCACGGAGATTGTGTTTCAAAGCAACCAAAGTGTCTCAGCTGAAAGAAATGCTGCGCTTCCAAAAATGCTTCATAGCGCTGACAGTTGTGCTTTTTCAGCAGAGCGACCAGCGCTTTCAGCCGCAGAAAAAAGCTTTGGTGGACATGCGGCCTAACTGCACCCTAAATACTTTTTTAAGATGTAAACTAAATAAAAGGACTGGACTGTGATGAGAAACGTCAATCCTGGAGTTAATATTGACAAAATACAATTCCTGTTTTTATTAAACAATCTGGATTTTATGGGATGAAAATAGCTCTACACGTCATGTCTGTTTAAAATCACCCACGATCCTTGCTGGCTTCTGACTGTACTTTTGGTGAGCTTACGCATCAACATAAACGGTTTAGAATTGTATTTGTACATTGAATTGAGTCATGCTCAGAAGCTAAAGTTACACTTTAATATTTTTCAAACCTACACTTTGTCTTAATTGCAGCAGTCAATCTGTCTGCTGGTCTACAGACTCTTTTCACAGAAGTGTCATAGTAAATGTGTTAATTAATAACAAACCTAATGAAGAATCAACCAATTACAAACCAATGACACAGTCACTGCTGGTGCGCTGGTGTATATTCATTACATTGCTACAGTATGTAAACAATGTTGTGGGCTACAGCATTTCTTACTACTATGACACATCTGCATATGAGTCATTCAGATAGTTGATGTTTCAAGGTGAATTGGCAGGTTGGGAGGTGCTTGTTTACTAGCATTCTCTAGAGGTCAGAGAATTTATGTAGTAAGGAAAAAACAGCTAGAATACACTTGTGGAAGAATTTGAGACCCCTGCAGCAATTTAGCTGGTTTAAATGTATACATTTTTATTTTCGGAGTGTCTATCTGCACCCGGGTGAGAATAGCCCCACGGCAGCTTATCAGCTATTTACACCGACTTAAATAAAGGACATAATATAATGCGTAACTGCTATTGTGCGTCTACAGCAGCAGGTGCAAATGATAAAAAAGTTGATAGCTGCGTGCCCGGTGCCAAACCAAAAATAACAAAAAAACTGCCTTACCAAATCAAAGGTGGGGCGTTTACCATGTATAGTCAAAGTAAATGTAGGTCGATGCAAATAGTATCAGGGTGTGATTAGTTTGAGTATTTGCACGTAGGTATTCGACTACGGACACATGGGCACTGCCATTATAACACATAGGCATTATGTACACCTGGGTGTAAAAATATATATATGTATATTTTCCACCCCAGGTAAAATACCATTGTTGGCTACGGACACCTGGGTGCAAATAGCATCTGCATACATGTCCACCACGGGTGTAGGCTAAGTACATGGGTTATTCAACCACGGGTGTAGGCTAATATATGGGATATTCAACCACGGGTGTAGGCTAATACATTGGATATTCAATCCCGGGTGCAAATATTGTTGGCTACGGACACCTGGCTGAAAAATAACATCTGCCTTTTCATCTTTTTTCTAACATGTAATATGTATTTTTATATGTGTTTTTGTATATATGTATGTGTGTGTGTGTATAATATATATATATATATATATATATAATACAATACACACACTATTTTTAAAAATGTTCAGCGGTCTCTTAATCTTTTCCACGGCTGTAACTTGCGTCTCTACCTCCTGTCTCACCACTTTTCTTTTCCGGTCCTAGAAACAGACAGCCAATAGGAGGAGACACAGTCGCTCCCGTCATCCAGCAGCAGCCAGTAGGAAGAGAAGCGGCCACTGGTCACAGCCAAGAGTGGATAGCAACTCAGAATAATCCGTACCTGCCCCAAAACCGCCCATCCCACCTTCTGCCCTCCCCCAACAGCATGCCCCTCTTTCCCCATGGCCCCGTGCTGGCACCCCTGGGGGGCATGGGGGTCATGCTGGGAAGGATGCCTGCGTGGCCCTTGGCCCTAAACCCCGCTGGGGCCTTTGTGTGGGGGGTCCCAGGCCCAGTCCCCTCCCTAATGGGGATCCACCCCCAGTCCAGCAGGAGCTGCAGAGGGGGGAACAGAGGGGGTGGCTTTAATGGGACGTAGAGGGAAAGTGCCTCAGCTCATTGTGCCAGATCCTTTCCCCAGTCACCCACTGAAGACCCGTCCACAGTGACATGGCAGTTTGCCTGGCTTTTCCCTAGCTTCCACTGGCCTGCTCTGGACACTCTTTGCGGGCTCAGAAACCCCAGGGAAGTGTGGATAAGAGATCACTCATCAGACATTAAGCCGTTGAAGGACATGGCTCCCATATCTATTGTGAAGTTCTCAAAAGAAATTAACAGTTTATTTTTAATGTTTTAACTATTTTGAAGAAGAAAAAAAAAAGAAACTGACCTTTTGGAAGGTTTTGTGAATGTTAATTGGGGGTGAACGAACCATCAACACTTCACTGACAACCGTTCCTACACTGCGGTCTGCTCAAAGGGCTTCAGAAACCATCAAGGAAGTTTTGTAAATAGAAAATGCAGGACTGACTTTGTAAACTGAGACAAATGTGGTCCTTTTTGTTGTTTGGCTCAAGTTTGATGTTGAAAGATGCCTGACGAACCACTAGTTGGTAGACTATATCTCCACAGCTATGACAGTCTTCCACACCATCACATCGTAGTCATACTATTCTGTTTTTGTACAATATCCCAGTTACCTTTTTGGGAAGCTGTTTTTTGTTTTGTTATGTATGTTTGTATAAGAGTGTACTATGGCTGGTGGGCCTTTAAAACCAACTGGTTTTAACTTAAAACTTTTTTATTTTTCTACGCTTCTGATAATTTCATTGTTTGTATTAAAACAGATTTACTAAATCTAGAAATCTCTTGCCTGGTGTTTATTTACCTGGATTTCTCTCTGTAGTAATGTTGTCAGGGTACCTAATCCATACTTTTTAACAATTAACTACTGTGTAACCTTTTAGTTTTGCGTATTAATCACAGCTTTGGCATGTCTGTAATTCCCACAATACTTTGCCACCAGGGTTCCCACAAGTCACATGTAAAATTCCCTGACTTTCACTGACTAAAAATCTGAACATTGTTTTGGGGTGTACAATTTGCCTAATATCTCTTTAGTCCAGAGAATAATTAGAGACAAAATTGTTACCTTTTATTGAGAGATTATGAATAAACTACAGTGTGATATATTGAAGGAGACTGGGCCCAGCAGGGTATGATTTGGATGTGAGGAGGCTGAGCTAAGCTCCAGCCCAATTTAACATCTGATTTTAGACAATTTTAAAGACTTTCCATGTCTGGAATATACTTTTTAAAATTCCATGACTAGTTGGAACCCTGTCTTATGTTGTCTGCATTATTGTAGCTAGCTGTAGTAATCTGGTTCATTGGTCATTTCTAGCCCATATCAAGATATATATGGATTGCACATCTGTGGGGCAGCCAACACAGCCAGTGGCTACAGTAAAGAAAGACCTGAGATCATTTGGTAACTGGTGCATGTGTTCACATTGGCCAGCAATATCAATAGAACCAAAATCTAAATTTTTATAAATGTGACAACATGAAAGCTTGAGCCTATCCAAACCAGGACGTGCTTGAAACCTTACTCAGGAAAGTCAGCTGGGAGAAGGAAAAAAGCCATTGGGGTCCAGAAAGGAACTGACTACATACAATCAGAGGATGTATTAGTTACATGATCACGTTTGATCACGTAATGTTGTGATTGGTTTGTCATTTAGAATGGATTCAACCTCACATAAGGTTTGTAGCATGTCAATCAATGTTTGCCTTTTCACAACTGAATAGTACCTTCTTCACTTGTCTGATAAATCTTTCCCATACTCCTCTGAAATGCGGTATTGAACAACCTACCTACATGGTGGGTAAGCAACATATCTTGAAATATGTTGTGTTCTAGCTGGAGTGATGCGGCCTCTAGTTCTGTCTGAGCACCAACAAAATTTGAATTTTTTATTTTTATTTTTACATCATGATTTTTACATTTTTTCCTTCAAATAATCAGAAAACATCCATATGGCTCCAACAAGAGCCTTCCAGTACAACCACAACACAACATCCTATAGGTAAGACACCCAGTACAACCAGTCTCCTACTAGCTCTGTGAGCTAGTGTGTGAAGAACATGAGAAGTTTTTATTAAAAGAAATACTTTAATTCAGATTCACACACGCAAATACAGTATATTACATTAAATAATAAATTAGATCCAGATGTGTCATTGTGCTATTGTACTATAAATATTAAATAAGTTATTTTGTTCTGATATCATAATTATGACTTACAGTTAAAGTAATTATAAAAAAAGTTAAATAATGATGACATGCTACAAAATAGCTATGGTATCATGTTAGTAAAATAAATACAAATGAAATTAGCATTATCTCAAAGACTTCTAGCAGCGAGTGTTTCTGTGATCTTACAAATACATTCATGTTTGTGTAAAGACTGGTTCAAATTCCAGTAAAGTGCTGTCAAGGGTGAAAAGTCACATGGCTTGTGTCACCGTGGTGATTTGTTACCATGAAGCTTCAGTAGAGGGTTCAGATCTGCCTCCAGCTCTCTCTGTTTCCGCAGTAAACCCTATACATGCACAGACACACACACACACGCAGAGTTTGGCTCTTCTTAACACGTGACGTATCCAAAGGCAACAAAATAAATAAGACCCTTCTATTATCAAACTCCTATTTTTAGGGTCATAGTTCTGGTCGAGAAGGAGCTACAGGTGCACCATCAGAATAATGACCCTGATGGTAAATAGTGGAAAACACCTTGTACAATTTTAATAGAACCCTGGAGATCTTGTCTGTCTCTCACCAGCACCAGATGCAGACAGAGAGGTTGTGTGTGTGTGTGTGTGTGTGTGTGTGTGTGTGTGTGTGTGTGTGTGTATGTACCTGACGTAACAGGTAAAGTCCTCTGAGGATTTCCTGCTGTCTGCTAGTGTGAACGAGGTCTGGAGGGAGACGCCTGTGTCAGTAACACACACGAGGTTGTGTGTGTGTGTGTGTGTGTGTATGTGTGTGTGTGTGTGTGTGTGTGTGTGTGTGTGTGTGTGTGTGTTAACAACCTGTGTGGGTGTGTTGGAGGGGCTCCATGGTGACTTCATCAGTCCGAATGTAAGGAACGAACTCCTGTCGTGGGGGTGTGGCCTGAGATTTGGCCGGGTCCTGTTGTTTGTTCCTGATTGCAGGAATTGGAGGAGATCGCCCTCTGCAGGAGACACCGTACATCACATAATTTACATTCAATAAACCAGTTATATGGCCTTTATGCAAAAATGACTAAATGACTAAAAATTTTACACGGTGACTTACCTCTCACTAATGACAGTCTCTGACCCAGCCTGGAAACATACACACTGTTAGCATATGCCTCTAATATGGTACTAAAGTAGTAAGGATGCACTGATCGAGTCACAGGAGATGGGAATCGGACGATTTCCACTAAAAATACGAGATCGATGGTAATATTGTAATAGTATATATATATATATATATATAAAGTATAATATTGGTATCGGTCAATTTTACAAATGGAAAAATTGTCTTTTGGCAAAATAAATACAAAAATGTAAAGATTGGTGCATCACTGTACTATACAGTGTAGGAAGGCTTCCTACCTTGGATCTAGCTTGATCGGAGACGGTGTTTGCAGGTGGCACAGGAGGAGGTGCAGGGCCACTCCTCGCAACACAGTTCTTCTCCTGCAGGACGAGGAGCGCCGCCTGCCTTCTCATACGGCTCTCTCTCCTGCTCTTCTGGAGGTCTGCTGGGTACCGTTCAGACGCTAGGAGGAACCCACCTCCTGGTCTGTGGAGAGGATGGAGAGACTGAGGGTTCATATGGTGGTGGAGTGACCTGTCAACAAAGGCCAGTTTGTGTGTGTGCGTGTGTGTGTGTGTGTGTGTGTGTGTGTGTGTGTGTGTGTGGGTGTGTAAACGTACCGGTGTGTGTTCCATGCAGGCCTCTTCTCTCTACTCCTGTCTCCCCCAGGCTGACAGACGTTCCCTTCTGCTGTCTCTGCTCTCTTCCCGACGGGAGTAACAGAGAGAGGAGCAGGGGAGACGGGTGGAAGAGCAACAACTACAGTACACATGCACGCGCACGCACACACGCGCGCGCACGGGGTTAACAATGGCACACTCCCGTTGTTCCCCAGCATATAAGAACAGACCTTGTGCTCGATAGGGTGTGAAACTACAGTAACAGTCATATTGTTAATAGTATCAGTGTCAGTGCAAGTAATAGAGATAAAAACATTTTACAGAAACTGTAAAAGGAGCAATATAGCATAGTAGTACATTGTACCTGTCTGTAATGATGTGTCTCTGCGTGACTCTGACCCTTTGACCTCTTCTCCCTCTGGACACAAACACGTATAAGTTAGGAAGCTCTTTGAGGTGCCTTGCTCGAAGGCTTCATTAATTCGTGCACGGCAACGTCATTGCATCGCCATTACCCTTCACGTGGCGCTCCGCGACCGGCTGCTGCTGGCGGCCTACCGGTGTTCCCTGCTGGGCCTTCTGAATGTTCTTCCTACCCCTCTCCTACACAGAAACACACGCACGCGATATGCCACAATGGCACTAGGGGGCAGCACTTACTGCACCAACTGTGATACAGTAAATGAATGGTAGTATTAGAGCTGTGATGATGTGTCACCCTGTCTCTCTCCAGCTGGAAGCGTCTCTCCAGCTCCTCTCTCTCCTGGGCGACTCGCCCCTCCTCCGCCTGCTCCTCCTCTCTCCTCTGCGCCTCCTCTCTCTCCCTCTGCAACCGTCGCTCGGCCACCTGCGCGTCGATCGCCCGCTGCGGCAGCCCGCGAGAGGGAGCGAGAGACAACTAAGTGTGTGCAGTGGACCGGCCGCTCTCCTCCTCCCTTTCTCCTCCTCCCCCTCTCCATACCTGGTGCTCCTGCTGTTTGAGCCTCCTCCGCATTCTCTCCTCGACCTGGACGGGATCCAGCAGGGCTGTCATGCTTCTCAGGTAGCTGTTTGTGAAATACACAAACACACGCATGCGGTATTATGGTCTGCTCACAGTGAGGATACAGTATATGGACGCTACTAGGCTACGAGGCTAATTAAATGTCTGCACGTGGGAATATTGCGTTAATGTTACAATGCTATGGTGCCTTATTATTGGCCAATCCCTCCCTATTACCTGGTTTGATTGGTTTGGCCTGCGGTGGCATCCAGGCTGGCTGTGGTGACACTCTGGCCTCCACAGCTGCTCCCTCTGTCCCAGAGCTTATCCAGCACCTCCCGGCTGGGGGACAGTGCTGAGGGGGGTCTGGGGAGGGGGAAGAGAGGCCCCCTCTGAAGAGAGTCGAAATGCCTTGCCCAAAGGTCATGATCTTCTGTCTGCAGAGAGACCAGTCAGGGAGTTTATTCCCTCTGTAGAGCAAGGCACTTATTTTTCTCAGCACACAAACACAGAGAACGGTAAGCTAGAGAAATGCAAAGAGATATTTGGT
The DNA here is from genome assembly GCA_027564635.1 of Typhlichthys eigenmanni. Lineage (NCBI taxonomy): Eukaryota > Metazoa > Chordata > Actinopteri > Percopsiformes > Amblyopsidae > Typhlichthys > Typhlichthys eigenmanni. Next base: position 2,144 of record JAODUK010002886.1, on the reverse strand, counting down.
TAATTTGAACAAAAAGTGTATTAGCTTACAATTAGCTTGCAACAGCTGACTATGCCTTTAAGTGGCGGTGGGGTTGAATTAGCAGAGCAAGGTATTAATGCTGCCTGTTTCTCTACTGAACTACTGTGTCTGTACTATACGGTGTCTACTGTTTTTCTACTGTGTCTCAATGTCACCTGGCTTTGAAGCTGTCTCTCCTGTTCCCTACGGAGAGCCATCTCTTCCCTCTGTCTGTCCAGCTCCTCCAGCCACTGCCTCCTCTCCTCTTCTCTCCTTCCCAGGCTCTGCTCCTCGTCTCCTGCAGGGACCTCCTACAGACCAGGTAATAAAAATAAAAGATTTACCTTAAGAACAAGTTATTATTTACAACGAAGGCATAGCATGAGACACATTTATATTGTGGGGAAGGGTACAAGGGGGAAAACAAATAATAAAATGCATGAATGTTTATTTAATAATATAATAATTACAACCATTATGTGACTAGTGTGTGTGTGTGTGTATTATGTTACCCCAAATCTGATGTTAGATGTAATGGCAGCAGGCTGCTTTCTGTGGCTGATGTTCTGGAAAAACAAAGCACACTGATAAGCTTACTGTAACTATCTATCTACTATACATCACACAGCGAACATGCCGTCTGTGGTGGAACCCACTTCACTGTTATTTTCTGATGTACCGTTATTAACGCTCCTGACAGAGGTGACACTCTAGCAGGAATGGTGGATGGAGGCGACATGTTTGGTGGTTGTTATAGCAACAAACAACACCTTGACTCCTATTATCTTTGTTATCTTGGTGTCACCTTGCTAATAACAAACAGTATTGGTGTTCTTTTTAAGATACGTTGTTGGGATTATTGTCTCTTATGCAATCTGTTTGTTTGTACACACACTAAAATTAAAAAGTCTGTTCATAGACCTATAAAAAGAGGTAATGGGGTTGCACTCATAGACTGTACCTGAAGACAGGCTGGAGCTGACCTTGACTGCTGTTTCATGGCCACCTGTTCATCTTAACAGACGCACACATTAAAAGTAGCAACATACGCTCATGTGTAGGTTTAGGTCTGCGTGTGACTTGCGTAATGGATGCACCTGGCTCTCGCCTCCGCTGGACGTTCTTGGTGTTCCCAGATGTCCTGCTGTCTCTGCCTGTCAGACAGCTGAACAAACCATTCTCCTCCTCACTCCCAGCAGGCCTGCACGACAACACCACCACACAACGTTAACACAACATAGTATCACACTCATAGCACAATACAAATATAAGCAGACGTTGTTCATTACATACGTATGTTGGAAAACAATGATAATAACGTATAATAACCGCTGTGGAGTTAATAAAGACATGCCTGTATCCTTACTTGTCGTGTTTATGAGAAGGTCCACTTGGTTGCCGTGCCGTCGCCAAGCTAGTCGTAGTGTCTGTGTGGCCCCCTAGACACACAGAGGGTCAACTGCTAGTAACCACACGTTACGACCAGTGAGAGGGGAAGCGGCCATCATTAGGTCGTTAACCCGGCGTTCACGTGGATGACACACGAGAACGACGGGCTGCTGCCATTCGTTTTCAATGAGAGTTGCTGATTTGCAGCGACAAGAAACTAGCAGCTGGCAAATAGGCTGGGCCGAAAATAGAGTAGATATCTGTTTTATGCAAATACTGAATGACATGGCGACTACCAATTGGAGTGAAGTTAATGTGCTACTGAAACAAACAATCCAACCAATAAGTAACCACAACCAGGAATGCCCATAAGTGACAAGTGTTTGCCATCCGTGTGACTGCAGGGATATGGTACAGTGTATCTCTCAAGACCTCCTAGCTGAGCACTGTAGGTTAGTCGATTCAATAGACCCTTAATATCCCAATGGTAATATCGACAGAACTAATGTCTCCTTATATTTCTTGTACAGGATATGTCTATCCATTGTGCTAAGAAGCTTATGCGACATTTCATCTGTCTCAAAATATGCTGGATTTTTCTACAGATAATTGTGACAACCAGTCATCATAATAATAATAATACATTTTATTTAGGATGCCTTTCAAAACACTCATGGACATCTACTGTACTGTAAGATGTAAAATGTAACAAAAGTGACTTAGGGGAAGGGTGGGGGGGGGGGGGGGGGGGGGTT
>JAODUK010002885.1:0-11799 GCA_027564635.1 Typhlichthys eigenmanni | reverse complement strand
CCTAAAAACAACACGAACATGAAGAGAATATGATGAATATTTTTATATATTTAGGGAAATTAAATTCAAAATTAAATAAATTTATCAAATTATGATCATGATTTATGTTAGGCCAGCAGAGAAGGCCTTGCTGGCCCTGATGGCCCACCACTGTTATCAATGTATATGTGGGAGCAATGGCAATTCTGTGCTAATTAGCATTTTAAAATGGAATTATTTTAAATTACATGAACTATTACATGCAATGTTTAGACGTTGTAAAGATGTCAAATGCCAGGAGTAATCACCGGAATTAATTTCAGCTCGCATTAACATTTCCGTGCTTGAAATCAATTCACATTTTGGAATACGTAAAGTAAGTGGGACATGATTTGTTTGTAGACATGAGTAGAGACAAGGGAACTGCTGTTTTGGAGCCAGTGAGTATTTTTGTAGGGCTATCTGTCATGTCTGCTTGTGTAGTACCACATGCGTTTTTAATATTGTTTCTCCATTACAGCAATCACAAGGAGACATCTGATTAAATATTTATAAGGGATTTAAGGATTTCAGGTGGTTTTAATTACCATTTGCTAAACAAGCATTTCTCAAGGTCTACGATGGCATTGTCAGCCTCATCAGTCAGTGTTTTCATCAACCATTGTTTTTGTGGGTATGGTTCAATTAGAAACAAAGGAACAAAGAGAAGTCTAAGGATATGTGTTTTCCTTCCTTCCCATTATACAGTATGGTAAAGATGCTGAATCTCACTTTCAACTCCATATTGGAATCAAGGCCTAAGGGTTTGAGATTTGTGTTTGCTTAAAATAAATATGCCGTTGAATTCTAATAACATTATGGTTCAGGGCTATCATACAACTAATTCAGAAATAAGGCTCTGTAAAAAATATGAAAAAAAAGAAGAAAGTATTTCAGCCGTAGAGTTGAATAATTTGCATAGATTCAGATATGTCCTCAGCCTCATAGGAACTGTCTGGTCAAGGGGGGATTTGCTATATGGGTATACAAACCTTAAGGGACGTTCTGGACGACCTGGATTTTTCCCGGTTTTGCTAAGCCCTGTGGCTAATTATCTTTTCAGATGAAAACATACGCCTTCTCATTAATTCATCGTTCCACAATCTATCATAATTACTGCCAAATCAGTTTTTGTTATCGCTTTAATTTAAATTAGTAGCTGTGATTCTTGCTCATAAGATTTTTTTATGTCACACAAACATGTACCCACAAGCACACAGATTTTGGTAAAGTCCATCACAATAGTGAACTACTCCCATCCAGAAGGTCATTGTTTCGATCCCCAACAATCACGACCATGTAAACATCATTAAGCAAGAAGCCCAACCCTTACTTGTTCAAAACGTAATTGTACTGTATATCTACACTAATTGTACTTTAAATGGTTGGATAAAGTGCGATAAAGCACTACTTTAATTACTGATTGAACTTTTTCATGGGTTACGGTTTGTGATGCATTAAAATGCAAATACAAAATGTAGGCATGTTAACACACATCATATTAGCTAATTACTGTCGACACAGCACTTGTTTAATTACTCAAAAATACTTCAACCCAATTTTTTATTTTTTTTATTTTAAGTCGTTACAGTAGGGCGGTGTTTCCCATTCTTTTTGTGTCGCCACATTTTTTGCATAGTGTATTACCATTTGCATCTGATTGGTGTGTAACAATACATGCATACTGGTGGTAGCTCTAATGGTACAAAATTACTAAAAGTTGACACTTCGAAATTCACAGTGTTAAGTGTCAGCTCCTGCCTCCATTTCTCCAGTTTCTTGCTTCCTATTTTTCCCTCTAATCAAATAAGCTACATGCCGATGAATCCAACTGACGTCTACACTTCTGTGCCTTTTCAGTAATGCAACCATACAGAAACCGAGAAACAGGAAGCAGCATCTATACCAACCTATAATTAAACCAAACTGCCATTTCACACCGCGCTCTCCCCTTCATCGTGGAATGGATTGGTTTTATGTAGGGACATCTTAAATATGTGTTTTAACAAGGAATAAACGCTGCTAAACAGCTGACACTATCATCCTCTGAATCCTACAGAAGCAGCTTCTCAGTTTGAGAGCGGTAGCAAAGAGAACGATTGGAATATGAACAGCTCCAAGCTGCGCTGAGAAACATGCCAGTATGTCTCCTTGTAGTTCAGGTTGTCCACCCCTGTTAAAGCAGCCATCTGTGCACAAAAGACACACATAGTCATCCATAGTGAGAGAGGGCGTAAGGGAAGATGGCGAGACAGCGTCTGTGCATCAGTTCTGGCCACTTCCCAGCTCCCTTTGACATGTCGTATTAGTCAGATCTTTAAAAGCCTCGACCTGCCTTTCCAGGCACACTCCGCCCCAATATCCCTGATTAAAGTGCGACTGTGCGGCGCTCCCATTGTAGAGCCAAGATGGCCACACAGCGTTTATTTTGGGTCACGCTCATTACTCAGACACGCTGCCAGAGTCGTTGCAGGAAGCGACGCATTATGCAAGGCCATCTCCAGCCAAAAAAGATCTGGGAACTTTCAATTCACCATGGAACAGCAGAAATAAAACTACCAAATTGTGCTCCGTTGACACTTATAAGCGAACCCCTCATTTCACCTCCTTAATATGTACTTGGGTACTCACCAAGGGATACGGCAGATTTACTGTTTGGGAGTGGAAACACGGGGCAACTGAAATGTGTTTGCTAAGGCATGAAATAGAATCAGCACACTCTCGCTGTGCTAATTATTGTGAAACTGGATTTACAATTTAATTTAACATAACAATGACAAGACACAGTTTATCCACACAAAACGTATGTACTGTGACATGTTACTCCCTATTTAACCATATATCAAATCGCTACAGACATTGTACAGTTATGAAAATACTGTTTGAACTTTAACGGGGAACTCCCCAGTTTAGTATCCAGAAGAACCCTTGCAATTGAATATTGCATTACAAAAATGTAATTGATTGCCTGAACAACACCCCCACCCTAAGACACACACATACTTTTATATACGGATGAGTTTTTAACATTATAAGTAAGCTGGAGTGGAACTTTGAGGTTCTGCAGGAGTTACAGCTACAGTCCTTCATATCCAACAATACTCTAATGTGTGGATGCAGGGTCAGGTATTGAACTTAAAGGAAACTGGGCAGAGGAAGGTGTTGAGCATTGAGTAACACTTCATGGCCCATTTGTTGTGTTGTGTCTGTGGACGATACTCTATGCAGCATACAGTGGGGAAGGAGGTTAGCATGAACCAATGGTGGCCGCGCAATGATGCATGAAGGGGGCCCCAATCCCTTTTATCTCCATACCGCCCTGTCTCTTTTCTCTCTCTCTCTCTCTCTCTCTCTCTCTCTCTCTCTCTCTCTCTCTCTCTCTGTCTCTCTCTCTCTGTCTCGCTCTCTCACTCTCTCTCTCTCTCTGTTTGAGCCGGTTAAGTGAGGGGAGTTGTGACATATTGCACCAGCATGCATGTGAACGTGTGTGTGCGTGCGTGCGTGAGTTTGTGTGTGTGTGTGTATTGTACCAAAGACCTGTAATCAACAGTCAGTACACATAAAGGGACCTCTAGTCATTAAGGAATTAGCAGGAGGCTAACGGCTTGTTTAGAGAATCAATTAGTTTTAAATGTTGACACGTGGACACGCTTGCACACATACAGTAGCTCTGCGAAGGAGAAGGCCAGTGTTGCACCTTCTGAAGTTAACCGACCCCTTGATGACTTTGAGCTCGTAGAAACACTGGAATCCTCTTTAGCAGGGTCCATAATGCTGCTTGATAGAATGTAATAGGCTGGTTGTTTTATGGAAGTTTGTTCAGCGGAGGCATGTGTTGCAAAGTTTTGAGTGGCGAGAGGCTACAATATTTCTCAGTGCCAGCAACTATGTTTACTTATTACACATAAATATGCGTGACCATGCACCGATATGCGCGCACACAAACACACACTGGAATATATAGCAAATGGAGTACACACTTCAGCCTATAATGATGCTTAATAACACGTAAACACACGCAAACACGCACACACACACTCACGCACACACATAATGTGTATACATATATACAGCCCGTACAAATCTACACACACTTTGTTAGTACTGGAAATACACACAAATCAAATTAATTACAAAATATTTTGGAACAAGAATTTCTTTGCTATTATCTATGCACAACCATACAGTTTGAAAATACTCTGTGTATTATTTCCTGGTATTTAAATCAAGATGTGTTAAACACCATTTCTGAAGACCACCTACATTTTTACGGTAGGTGAGCAAAAGTATCGGAACAGATAGTATTCCAGTAGATGAAAGTAAATAAAAAAAATTATTATATTGTGTAAAACCTTGCTTGGAGGAATATGCAAATTGGTCGCAGAACTACATCAAGCCTGCAACCCATTGACATTTTACATTCTTTTGCCTTATTCAGTCTCTTTTTACAGCCTCTCATCTGTTTATTTCAGGAGTTTTCTTCTCTTCAAGAGGTGAAATACATGCTCAATTGACCAGCCTAAAACCTTTCAATGTATCACCCTGATGAAGTCCTTTGTTGTGTTGGCAATATGTTTTGTGTCTTGCTGCATGAAGTTGCTGGCTCCTGGATGCATTTCATTTAGTTGGCAGACGGAATGGTTTTGTCAAATTCTGAATTCATCTTGCTGCTACCATCGGGAGTTACATCATCATCAATAAAGATTAGTGAGCCAAGCCCACTCCAAAAGCAGCCAGGCAATCCGTTACATTCTTTCTCCACACCTTGGGGTGTCTACCACTTTGGTAGAGGGATTTGGTTTTGTCAATCCATAAAGCTTTGGTCCAGAACTTACTACAGAGAGTGCTACTAATGTCACCTTCTAAATCGTACCACTGATGTGTAGTTTGCATGTGATGGTATAGCCACTACAATACACTGCAGCAGTGTACTGTAGTGGCAGGCCATGCATTTTACGGCTAGGCCTTCAGTGGTGTACCTGAATCAACACAAGCCTTAATACCATTGTTATGATGCCACGGTTACCGAAATATCATTATTATACATTATGCAGTTGGGCACTGCATCACAGACGGATCTTATGTAGCAAGAATGCTTTGAGACAATGTATCAGTGTTTTCAATATCACCTTATTCTTCTTCATATTTTCATTATAGAGTTCCGTTTCCTCGTTTACTTAATTGAGCTGTATCTATATCCACTCAGGTTTCCCCAAAAGTTTTTCCAAAGCACCGTTGCTTGCCCGTGTGTCTCGGTGCTGCCGTGATTAGACAATTCAAGTTTGCAAACCCTGCGTGGAAGTCAATCATTTGCAAATAATTGGCACATTCCCAGCGATACATTTTGCAGTGTTTCTCAAAGCCTATGAGTGAGCCAAGGGCTCGTAGTTAACGGTACTTGATTGGCGGACAAACCTATGCCCCGGCTGGAACTGCCTTTGTATTTGTAACTGCGACCAAATCAATGTATTCACCTCTGTCATTGTAGGTTAAAATCTAAAATAATTGTGCACGTCGCTGTTATCCAATAAAAGAATGTGAAAATGCCGACGTTATCGTACGCCAGCTAGATGGCTCCAGTGTCGCCATCTCGAAATCTGATTGGTTAGAAGCAACAGTTTCATTAGTATTTAGTTGAAGGTACAGATGCCCGCACTGATGATTCTAAAGGCCTCAAGGTAGATTTATTTCACCTGGCAACACATGATGGATGAAATATGTTTGGAAAAAAGCTCTGACATAAACATACACTCCTGGAAATTGCGCAACCAAGAGAAAATATATGAAATTAAGAGAATAGACTATTGGGAATAATGTATTACATAGTAATGGAGAATATATTAAAACGGGAAAAGCAAATCAGTTATTATGATTGTGTTTAAGCAAGCAGAGAAGGCCTAAATGGCCCACCACTAACACTGCTATTCTTAAAACGGTTGATTGAGATGCCTTCACCCCTACTGAGCCTGTGTGTGATGTCTCTAAGCAGTGATTCTTTTTCTGCACACCTCTCACAACGTTTCTGTCATCAGCTGCAGTTTATTTCCTTGGTTAACCCATTCAGTGTCTGTTGTATGTCATCACACAACATGCTTTTTCTCTTTTTAAGGACATTCCACATGTTTGTAAAAGGCTACAGCTAACGCTTGTGAAATGGCCTCTTTTCAAAGCTTTAAAATGGCTTGCTTCTCTCCCAAAGACAGCGCTCTGGTCTACATGTGTGTCCTTTATAACATGAATATGGTTGGTGTTCACAGGCAAAACCCAAGGCTAGTAGGCATTCATACCTATTTATTATTTATTATGTAACCAATAAATCTGACAGGACACACAAGCAACCCGGCATACCCGTCAGTCGAGACTTTGCAGCTACAAGTGTAGAAGATCTGATACAAAAGATAAAAATAACAGGACATTACAGTAGGGTATATGTGTTGGTCTATTGTCTTCAGTACAAAATACTTAAGTGCTTCTGTATAGGGTTAGGGTTAGGGTTACATGTGTTGGTCTATTGCCTTCAGTACAAAATACTTAAGTGCTTCTGTATAGGGTTAGGGTTAGGGTTACATGTGTTGGTCCATGCTTCTGTATAAAGCAAAAACAAAAAGGAATTTGCTTTGTGGTAGCAATACTTTTGGAAGGGACTGTAGGCTTAGATTTGCTGTATGCACTGCAAATGTGAGTAAACATCTACAAGTAGCACACATCAACACATGCTTGCTCCTTATGAACGTGTGCAGCTGCAGGTGAATTAGTGTGTGTGTGTGCGTGTGTGTGTGTGTGTGCAGGGTTGTATATATATATTGCTTACTGTAACTCGCTGTGTGTTCGTCTGTGCTGGCTGCCCCCGCATGCTATAGCAGCACACACACTTAAAGGTAGCTTTTATCCACATGGTGATGCAAAGCAAACTGACAAGTGTTGGTGTGTGTGTGTGTGTGTGCGCGCACGTATGTTCATTTAAAGTGGTGCTCGAACACAAAGAAGCATACCATAGAGTGTATGTGACATCAACTGGTGCAGACGCTTACATACAGTATGTTGGGTAATAGTTACACGGTACACACACAACAACCACCAAAATTATCAATGAGTCATCTCTTGATTTGGATTCTGTATCTGTACCCTCCATTGGACCACCTTTTAATCCAATATATATACTGATGAATTCAATATTTGAATATATGTGAGACTGTTATGTGGATCCAGAACATACTGACATTTCACCTCTCAATGTAGCCTACTCTAATGGTCCAGTATTGTTTTATTTACAGTAACGTGCCACTTGTAAACCCCGAGGGGCACACAAAGCTACAATCGAGAAACTTCTTATTTGCATGTTTGTTTTATTGGCAGGATAAACGGTGTGAATACTTTGAAACCTGCACGAGCAACAACAGCAAAACAAAAAACTAAAAAATGTGTTACATATTCATAATATTGTTAATATGCATATCATTACCAAATAAGTAATATGCAAGCACACAGGTGTTTTGAGTTAATTTACCTGATTAGACCACCTAATGGGGAAATCCTGATGACTTACTGCATGCTGCTAGAGGTGTATACTCATTTTACATTAACATAACATTTCATACTGACTGAATAATTATTGGGACTAATGTCGCATTCAGTTTAACTTGGAGGATGTTATTTAAGTAAGTCTCTGAGAAATGTCCTTAAATCTGACGATACAAATGCATTTCACTGTGCTTCATGTTGTATTTCATATTGAGGAACTGCAAAGGCCTGTGCAGCAATACTGTAGAAGTCACAAACACAATTATATTAGGATAACTTTTATTTTCGTTTTAAATACAACACACTTTATTACCAGTGCTTATAGCATTACCATTGTGAGATATTGTGATCATTTATTTCTAATTACCATAATGAAGCATTTCTTCCCCCAATTGTCATTACTTTATTAAAATGAAATATTACACCCGTCTCTTTGGAGAGATTATATGAAACGATGGCAAGACAACGGGCTTATGTTGGATAGTAAAAATGAGAATTATGGAAAAGCACAAAGCCCTTTTTACTTGCTCCATGGAACAGAATGAGAGATTTATTCTGGATGACAAAAGTACTTTGTACAAAGAACTCTCTGGGACATAGTGTTTTTTTTTTTAAACTGCCAGTTTAAACAAAACATTTACATAAAAAATGTATCATAGCCTTCATCAAATATAGATGGCATACTGACATGAACTGTGATAATATATTTCTATATACTGTATCATCCAAGAGAACAAGTTGAATAACTCTGAGACAAAATAAATAGTAATTAAACAGTTCTTTGCAGTCACACTCTTGGTTCATTCATAATTGTTCATGATAAATAGAAAGCAATTTACAAAGTGCTCTACATAACCGAATTAAACAAATTTAAATTAAATAAATAAATAAGTGAAACCTCAGACACAAATAAAATCAGTAATAAAAACAATGCCACTGATGCATTGGATTGCCAGACACTAAAAGTTCACATTTAATTGTGGAAGGTGTATGAAGTCAATATCTGTAAAATACTAAGTTTGCGTGAATTTAGTGTGAAGTTTGACCTTCACAAGGCTGCAAGCCAACATACACCGTGGAGACTGGACTAGATTAAAGACTAGATTCCAGGTTTGCAGCTGGGCTCGTGTTTGTTTGTGTGACGTCACGGTTCCATTCAAAGTCCAGCAGATTCCCAGCCACAAAAGGTTAGCATGTGAAAACAACAGGAATACATTGGGAGCGCTCTGTGCATTCCCTCTCCTTTGAGTCCCACCTCTTGGTGCCGCAGCGTGGCGACTTGAGAGGATCAAAGTGTCTGGCAGCGGATTCAGTTGACTTTGGAACAGAAGTGTCAGCGCGAGCCAAAGGGAGGCATTAGAACTGTCTTTGCCTGTGGCACAGTGACCGGCCCCCTAAGTTGCTCATTAACCCGTGACTGCTAGGAAAGGCGACTTCAGAGCGGAGCTCAAATTCGGTGGAAATTAATTTTCTTTTTGCCTCTAAGGCATTTCGGCTGTATGAAATTAAAGAGGTTTTTGTACAGTACCTACTGTATACAGAGGGATTATTATGTGGATTTTAGTCTATTTTTAAATGCATCATAAAGATGCACATTAAGTAGACACCCAGTCTGCATATTCACTTTACTAATCTATGCATCTAAATTTGCTTCCCATTAACCTGTCCCATTGTTATTAAATATGCCCTCCTTCCCACCCACTGTAAACAGTGTCTGGTTATCATTAGTGATCAGCACTTAACGCTGCTGCATCTCCTTTTCTAGATAGTTCTATGGTTGCATCACAGCACAAAGGTTGTACAGTGTGGCAGTGTTGATGTTGGTGCTAAGCAGGCAGATGCCAGATAGACTATAGTCTATTGCATGGATGCAAGTATACTGTAGCTAGACTAGCAGTATCTACTGACTGATAGCGAGGTCTGCAATTTGTATGATTTAGTCCAAGGTTAACGTCTGCTATCACCTGCTGCCGTGGATACAGCTTTGTCACTCTGGATCCATCATTTTTCTATCCGCTCTGTGTGTTTTAGCACCCGTTTTTCCACCGTCTCTCGCTCCCGCTAACTGTTTAGCACCTGTTTTGAATGTATCCTCGCACAGGACGCACGAACGCACACACACACACACACACACTCACGCACTAAAGCTCACATAAGCTCGTTCACACGTACGTACCTGCGCAGGCGTTGCGTCGGTGAGCTGTATTTATGCCCCGGCGATTTAATAGAAATCGCTGAAATGGTTTGGAGTAAATATGGCTTAATTAATTCATTGGTCCCGGGCAGTGAGCTGTGAGGGGCTGTGAGGCACGGTCGGGGGGGGTGGGATCTGCCTGGGGGTGGGGTGTAGGGTGTGTGTGGGAGGGAGGGTGGTGAGGCACTGGGAGTAATCCACTGAGTGCCCATAATGTAATGAGTCGGCCTCACTTAATGGAGTCCATTTGAGAGAGCAGCTAGGAGATAGAGAGGGAGGGATGGTGATGGCTGTGATGGTAGGGGGCTCGGCACTGTAATGGGAGGGAGGGCTGTTTTGAGGGTTGCGTTTGGGAAGAGACGGACGGCTGGTTGATTTTCTGAAAGATTAGCCTCTCCCGCGGTGGATTTCCAGTATTCGGTTTGTGTGGACTGGTGAGATGTTAGCACGCCATGTTAACTGGCAGCTTCCTAGCAGGGGGATATCGCAGAGGCTCACGCTCAGATACACAATCGCATGTATTCAGCGGTTACATTTGCAAGTCCAAGACATGGCCACATGCTGGGCTGAGCTTGTATGGTGTTATACAGTACATGTCTAGACATCTACATATCTATATAGTGTCGGGGTTGTAAGTATAATGCTTTGCAGTGTAGCTGCAGTACATGCAATGCCATTTTATATTTTATTTTTTAATTGTTTTTATAAGACACCCATTTGTAAGCTCCATGTGTTCCACACTGGACATATGTCTGGGAATATCTCCATTCAAAACTGTTCAGAGGCTCTCTATGATGCTGTCCACTGTCTGGTGGAACTTGGTCAGGGTGGTATTTTTATTATATATTATATTATTACATTATCATATCTACATTAGTTGAGCTACTGCTTCAAATAACCAATTTGTTTTAGGCTGAGGCAAAAATATATCCCTGTTACTGTACATGTAACAATGCAGTCATACCCATTCCAAATGGAAATATATTTCTAATAAACTTATTGTAGTTCCCTTTGGATGAACACCTCTGCTAAATGTAAGTATAAAATATAAAGAGAACTGAAGAAAGTTTTCGTTATCAGCCGCTGCATTTTAATAGGATGACACCTCAGTGGAAGGCTGCAGTGTTAATTATAATAAAAGTAATATATTGTGTGTGCGTGTGTGTGCGCGCGTGTGTGTGTGTGTGCGCATGTGTGTGTTTGCGTGTGTGGTTGTGTGTGTGGGACACACACACAATATAATACATATAATACTGTGTGAATTGTGTGAATGGATTTCCATTCTCCTATGGCACTGGTTTATGATGTGGGCTTGCAGAATATTGTATAGATATTATGTATCTCTGTCTGAGACACACACACCCACACACCCCCGTTACGATGTGTTGCGGACGACATTCTAGTGTGCTACTCTGCTTCCCTCAGCTTTTCAGTGCAACAGCTTGTATTATTTATCTCTGTTTTGGTGTCATGTATTTCGCCGTCGGCGCAGTTGTTGTGCGTTAGCGTTTTCTTGTCGCCGGTCTGGTCGCCTGTCATTGTGTCAAGAAGGCGGCCATGTTTAATTCAGGACGACCTCATCCTGTCTCTCACCCTTACTGTCTGCAAACACTACTCTACTACACTACCTCCATTTAAAACGCTCCTAATTGACCAAGTGAGCCTATGTGGTTTGGGGGGGGGGCTTCATCGTCTGTTGCTTTGGCACGGCGCTCAGGTCAGGGAGGGAACATGAGAGCTGACACACGACCAGATGTGTAGAGCGCTGCTGGCTGTGATGTGATGTGATGTGAGAGAGAGAGAGAGAGAGAGAGAGAGAGAGAGAGAGACATCCAGTTGGGCGGGGGCGGGGGGGGTGCAGTATAACTGAAAGTGTAGCTCCAGCTTCACGACTGCTGTTGGGTTTGTGCGTCATTCATACATGAACGCCTGTTTGAACATGCAAATTAGCATGTCCTAATGGTTTTGACGCCCGCACCATTATGCATGATGGGCGGGCAAGTGGAATCGCACCCCATGTCTACGAAACAGGGCTTCCCACATCTGTATGAACAAACATAATATCA
>JAODUK010002884.1:0-11799 GCA_027564635.1 Typhlichthys eigenmanni | reverse complement strand
TAGCAGAAACGTCAGGCTGTATTTCAGGATGAAACTCACGCAGTTCAAATGCTATAGATCGTACTTTATTATAATAAATTCAATCCATGTTCGTAGCAATGCCAGCCAATGCAATATTGTTGTAAAAAAAACATTAACTGTCAAATAGATATTTACTTACTGTAGGCTAATCATACCCGATGTTTGCAGAGATGGCTACGCTATGTGTTGGGTGCTTATCGAAGCTTTACCAGCTGATTGTAATGTAAACAGAATGTAAACAACTCCGCTATTGTCATGTGACATCAATAGTTCGTTGTGATTGGTTAAACCCATTTCATCGGCGGCGAAAGTTTAAAAAATCGACCTTGAAGCGAATAAAAGATATGTCGCATTTTCGCATTGCGAACATTCGCGCTGTATGTAAATGGTGTCATTTACTATAATGCATTTAAAAGAATTAATCGTCGCTTTTTCGCATCGCTTTTTCGCGTCGCGCTTGGTGTAAAAGGGCCTTTCCACTCCCCAAAAACTGCAATTATATTCCACTCCATGGTAATTTCTGGAATTGTCCTTATTAAAAGGATTTGTGGTGTCATATTACTGTGTTTTTAAATTAATAAAATTAACTGATTGTCCCAGATGTCAAATCCTTCTCACTTTTGGCCTCCTGCCACAAATGTATGTCATGTGAAATACGATCGAGAGTCCGCACACTTTGTTTTGCACACGATCTTTAGCGAAGCAGAGCGGAGAGCCGCTTCTGGCATGCTTCCAACACACGTTGCATGTGGTGGAAGTGAAAGCATTGACTAGAGTGGCCGCGTTGCACACGCTCCGCACACACGCTCCCAGTGGAATTCCGGGGTAACTGCACTTTGGAATGTGGCTACATTAAAAAGTAACAGTGGCAATAACAATTATATTCACATAATGACGGTTAACTTTGCAATTTATCTGCGGTTCACGTGCGTGCAAAACTGTGGGGAGTGATCTGTACGGTTACACCACTACTGATTAGGCATCCGTTAACCCTGTGCTGTCAATACTATATAAACCACTAGGTTGCAGTAGTGTTCAATGCTTTGTACTGTGCTGCTGTTTGTCCTATTCAGCTGCCGGTAGCCCAGGCTGTCACTGCTGCAGTGGGCCTAGTGCCCCCATCTTTCCCCATCTCCATGGGGATTCCTCCACCAGGCTACGGGCCGCCACCGCCCTTCATCAGAGCAGGCTTCAACGCCTCACAGCCCCCACCAGGTAGGACCCCCGCCTTCACCCACACACACACAGGCCAGCCCATGAAGATAATTTGTATTCAGCTCGACCGTAACACATTTTCACCTCTGCCAGGCTTCATGCAGTCAGCCCAGACCACCGGCATGGCCTCAGCCCCCACATGTAAGTACCCTTTAATATGTAGGAGAAGAAGGGCACTCCCATTGGGTGGTCTTGTTTCCCTAACCTTGTTCCTCTCGTCCTCCATCTTGTTCCTTTGTGCAGCTCTGGTGCAGTCTGCCATGGCCTCCGGCCAGGAGAACGTCAAGGACTCCCCGTACGGAGCCCTGATCCCTCCGAGCGGCTCCCTCCCGGGTGGCTTCATGTCCTCTGCCCTCCCCGGGGGGAGCGGCGGCGGCGTGTTCAGCCCGGTGGGAGTCAAAAGCCAGCAGGCCTCCGCGGACAAGACCCCGCAGTCTGCCGACGGCATGGACGCCTCCGCCACGGAGCTCACCCTGCAAGGTAGGGCAGCGTTGTGACGTCTGTGTGTTTACCACCACACGGAGGGTGACGGTGCTGACGGTGCTGACGGTGCTGTGCTCCTCCCACTCGCAGGCATGCAGAACGCCGTGCGCAGCGGGATGGGCCTCCTGGGCATGCACCCCTCCGGCTCCCTGCCCCACGCGATGCACCAGTCGGGCCTGTCTGCCCAGAGAATGCCCGGCCTGCTGCCTCTGGATCTGAGGCCCGGCCTGCTCCAGGCGGGGGCCGCCGCAGCCGCCGCCGCTGCTGCTGCCGCCGCCCGCTTTCCTCTGCTCATGCAGCAGGCCGGGGGCCTTCTGGACGCCTCTCTCCAGGCCCAACAAGCCCAGGCCCAAGCCCAGGCCCAGGCCCAAGCCCAAGCCCAAGCCCAAGCCCAAGCCCAGGCCCAAGCCCAACAGGCTCAAGTTCAGGCCCAGGCCCAGGCCCAGGCCCGTGCCAGGGCCCCGTTCTCCCAGTTGGACCCGTTCAGCCGGCCCCCCAGCGCCCCCGGTGACGGCCTGGCCAAGGCGGAGGATAAGAGCTCGGCTGGGGCGGACGAGGGCAAAGACCAGGACTACCGCTTTCCCCCTCCGGAGAAGCAGAGCACCGGCCTGCTGAGGACTCCCCCGCGGGAGCAGAGGGACCCCCACGGTGGTGGGGGAGGAGGAGGCGCCAGACCGGCCCTGCTCCAGACCCCAGGTAGCCAGCCTGCTAGGACAAGCCTGGCGGGCCGCCTGCAGGCGCTGGCCGGCTTTCCCCCCGACACCCGATGGGGCCAGGCCAGAGGGGACTTTGACGAGCGCGGAGGCCCGCCGGCGCCCCCCGTCGCCACCCCACCCAAGGGCTTCCAGGAGGAGCGGCCCTCCCCCGGGGGGCAGAACTTCCCCGGCCGCTTTGAGAGCCGCTCCGGGGCGGGTGGCAGCGGCAGTGGTGGGGCAGCGGTGGGTGGAGCCCCGGGTGGAGCCCCGGGGCCCACAGGAGGGCCCCAGGCCTGGAACCGCGGCGGGGCCACCGCCGGGTTCAGCGACAGCGACCTCCACCAGGACCTGGACGAGCGCAGGCGGCCCTGGGAGCGCCAGAGAGACCGGGACGAGCGAGAGTTTGACTTCAGGCGGGAGATGAATGGCAACCGCCACAGCCGGGAGAGGGAGAGAGAGAGGGAGCGGGAGCGCGACAGGGAGAGGGAGCGCGAGCGGGGCCGAGACCGCGCCAGAGAGCGGGACAAGGAGAGGGAGCGCGAGAGGGAGCGAGGGGGCTGGACACCTCTCCTGCCCCTGCCCACCCCGCTGCTCCCCACCCCTCCCCTCAACCCCAACCTGAGCCTGAACCAGGGCAAGCTGCTGGCCCCCCTCAAGCTGCACCCCCAGCTGCAGAGGTTCCAGTCCCCGCTGTTGCCCCAGACGCTGGCCAAGCCCCCACTGCTGCCTCCAGCACAGAGCAAAGGGGCGGCGCCCCACCCACAGCCGCAGCCTCAGACTCTGTCCCGGGCCCGTTCCCCCCCGGGGGCCGTGGCTCAGAGCCCGCCGGCTCAGAGCACGCCGGCTGAGAGCCCTCCCGACGCCAGTGCATTATCCCCGTCTCCCGCTGAGACGGCCCCGCCTGCCCAGTCACTCCCGCCGCAGGAAGACGCCCACTCACGCTCCGAGACCACCATGTCTCCGCCCGCAGACACCACCGGCCCGTCCTCGCCACACGACTCCCCCGTGGCTTCGCCACGAGCCGCCAGTCCCCCTGACGAGACCACTCCCTCTCTGGAAGAGCAGGACGGAGCCCAGCTAGACCAGGAGGAGGAGTCCCGGGACGGGGCGGCACCGGCCCCGGCCCTGTGGCTCAACGGGCCTGGGATGGACAGCCGCGCTGTGAGCGAGCCCACGCCCGAGCCCTCCCCCGAGCTTCCGGCCAACGGGGGTCTGTCCCCTCCCCTCTCCCCTCCACCATCCCCTCCCCCGTCCCCTCCCCCATCCCCTCCTCCGTCCCCCGCCAAGGCCTCCCACGCCGAGGAGGACGTCGGCGGCGGTGGCGGCAGCAGCAGCGAGCCGGAGCAGCGACACCTGCGCTCCCCTAAGGACGTAGACATTGAACAGAGTGAGCCCATGGAGGAAGCTGGGAGTCTGCCAGTGGTAGACACTGACACTGACACTGAGGGGACATAATCATCAACTCAGTAGGTAAAAGATAATTTTGTAAAGTTGTCTCTTCTCTGTACTCATGTCAGCAAACCCACCACCACCACCACACGGGACATGGCGAGTAAACGACTCGCAACATTGGCTGTCTTAATAACTGACTAATGATTTTTTTATCTCCCACAAATACAGATGTTCTTCAGTAGATGACTCGTTAGCTGATTTAATGGTAGATATTTTTGTTTTGTATTTTTTAATTTTTGTTTCTTTTTCTTTCTGTGAACACCGTCCGTTTTAATTAATCTAAACTTGGTGAATTTTAATTAATTGCCTGCCAAAATGTTCTAATTGTTAAACGGGGCGAGAGGGAATAGCTTCGAACTTCCTATGGAAGGGAAGGGGAAATCCTGGCCGTTTCATCCGTGGATTGAAACCAGTACACACACAATACTTGAAAAATAGCATTTGCTTGACCCCGGTTCTGTCTGGTCTTTTTTTCTTCTTTTTTTTATGATGCAGCTGCAAAGTTTTAAATGAATGCTTTTGAGGTGTCTTATACTTTATAAACAGAACTGATACGCTGACACTGTATGAAGGACATACAGTGAGATCAGCTGACCCGCTTATAAATGGGCGGGAGGAAAAAAAATGAACATTTCAAAAGATGAAAACATAATGTTGTATCCCCAAAAAATAAATGTATGTCATTTTGTTTCTCACAACGGAGTGAATCCAAACAGCAGAATTACACACCGAGCGGAGGGATGTTCTGGATGTCGGGTGCATATTGTTTTAGATTGAAATAAACATGCATTGTTTGTTTAAACACCCATGCTTTAGGACTGTATTTTCTGACCAGGGAACAACTAAGACTGCTTTACAGACCTTACACGCTTCCTTAAATTAATCTGACAGTGGTTGATTTGATGTTCTCGTAAATGTTTCTGCTTTACCATCGATCCACAAATTTGGATGGAGCCATTGGATTTGTAGCTCGTGGATTTGAGTGACTTCAGCCTGTGTGTGTATAGATATATATATATATCCCCCAAAAGCCTTTGCAGGGTGACTGTTGAGGATTGGATTGTGCCTTTTCTTTTTCTTTCTATGGATTTGTTTTGTTCATGATGCTACCCAATGCTACTGTGTGATAGATGCTTTGACAGCTGCCCACACACTTGACTGGCCTACCTTTGAATGGTAGTCGGGCAGTTTTGTACAGCGCTCTATAGGAGAACAAGTCCACATGCTAGTTCTGTGCATGCCAGCCTGCTGCCATGTTAAAAACCTTTCTGTCTCTTTTGTTCATTTCATACTACTTGAGCTTTTCTGTTGAGAAATATTTATAGGAAACCGTAGTCCTCTGCTGTTCCCTCAGACCAAATGTCTCCAGGAGTTGTGATGTTGAATAAAGGTTGACGGTACATCAGCACCCCCTCCCCCCCTCTCTTATTGATTGATCAGGTGCTTCCTCACACACACAATCTCCGTTTGTACCTTATCGACATCAGACTGGAATAGACTCATGTTGTTAGTCATACAAGTAAATAGAATGTGTCATAGACAAATGCATATATTGGATGTCTTGGGGACTTACATGATGTAGATCCACGGGCAATCAATCCATACATTCTACAATGCAAATGATTATAGATAGCATTTGGATGGTTGTACCTCTAAAGCACCCCGTTCCTTGTCTTTGATTGAAAAGAGGGAAAATCTAATAGACCTTTTTCTGTTTTATATAACAAGCCTTGTGAGTGAGAAAGGTAAACCCTGCTCCTTTGGCATCAGGCACAATTCTATATTTCACACCTAGCAATAAAGGTGTAGCCTATATTCCTACAAGGACTGCTTCCATAAGGGAATCTGATGATTTGTCAGGGTTTGGTGCAGCTCTCAACAAGGAGCAATTCCTTTGTAGCTGACCATACAATACGTAGAACAAAGGCAATGAATGAGAGGTGGGAGCAGTGGAATGTGCAGACCAGTCTTAAGTCTTCCTATGGGTACTGCTGCTGTAAATGCTTACTCAGCACAGCCTCGCATGTGTTCCATGCATGGCTATGCGTGTAGAGCCTGGCTAGTGGTCTAGCTTGATGAGAACGCATTCAGTGTGCTGTTGACATTTCAGCATGCTCGTATTAAAGCAAAGGAGAGTCACTGTGTAACACGATGCCTCTTTCTCCGGTTCTTACATCCTTTGTCAGTCTTATTACAGTAAGTACATATTCAAAGGAACCTTCCTTATCTTGACCTGTATGCTGCATGTAGGCAGATATTAATCTTAAGGTGGACATGTCAATATGCCCTCCAATCCAACCTCACAAACGGGGAAACCTAATATGCGAAGACTTTGACTCGATCATTCTATGCCTTGAGAAACATACAAATGCTCGCCCGTTATATTGTGTTCCCTCCAACAACACAAGCATACTCTATCCCACAAGGTCTAACAGCTGTTTATTAAGACAAAGGGAAATGCCGGCACATGTTGGACCGTTTCATCATGTCAGTTAAGGTAGTGAAATCATGTTGATCCTGGCTGTTGAAGATAAACGATATATGCTATAGGTTCTAACATAACACTAATTGATACCTGCCCAGCTTATTGTGCGCCTTTTGCCTGCAGCTCTACATTCAAGCCTTTATTGGCAAACCAACCCCAACTGTTCTGCTGGATGACCTTTTGTAGTGAGGGAGTACCACACCAAAGGGCATGACATGATTCACTGCCACTTGTAACCAGATGGTAGCGTTTAAACGCGTTTGCTAATGCTCGAGTCAAAGACAAGAGGAGCCTCCTGTTGTGAGGAACTCAATTGGTGTTTTTTTTACAATTGCCTTGTAAACATTTTTTTAACGGTGTGTGGGAATTGACCCGTCATCTGATTCAGAGTTTGATTTCCTGCTATAGATGTCATGCGTCCAAACACAGGGCCCTGAATAATGACCTGCTTAGACCTGCTAAAATGGTTTTCTAGTGATTGAGTCAGGTTGGATTCCCTTGCCTAGAGGAGGAGGGGCCACGCAGCCATAAAACTAAAACTGTATTGTCAATTCTATGTTTGGCCACTAGGTGTCAGCATGGTGCTGCAAAGGTTGGAGAGAGAGAGGGAAGGGATTGAGTTCTGTGCTTGGTGAGTGCGACAGATCTTAAAATCCGCAGAGCTCACCTTTCTTAGCTCCTGTGATTTTCCTCTCACAAAGACAAATGAACAAGAGCATGACCAGCATATCGGGTTATTTTCTCTGAAACAATGGCCCAGTACAACAAGAAGGGTAAAAAGAATTACAGCCACACAGGGCTCTCTTCATACCAGCTCTGACATGAATCCATCAGATACTTCTTTCCATACCTGTTTACAATCAATACAATGTGGATGGTAATGCATACAAGCAGGTTAATGTGAGACTTTGGCTTGTCTGTAGCTTTGACTACATTCCTAATCGATTAAAGCTATTGATTACATCCAAAAGGCTGCAGGCCAAACATCAGACATATTCAGCTTACCCAGCTATCACATTGGGACAGTGTGCAGGAATATAGGATGAAAAGAGTGCATTGATGCGCATGTTTCAAAATCAAGATCGAGCCCTACTAATAGCAGAGTTGTCTATCTTACTGCTGGTTGTGCCGGCGTGGAATCACCTATCTGAGCTCCCAGTTGTCAAGGGTAATTACTCTCCCCTGGGTGGGGAATGAGTATAACTTTCCCCTGAAATTAGATGCCTCTGTCTGGTAGCTGGGCTCCCTGCCTTATCATGGGCAACAGACATTAACAAGGAAGGGTGTTGTCGTCGTCTACCAAACTCCTTTCATCCACGGACCAAGCCAAGTCACGTGTTTGGTCCACCTGCATGTTGTTGGCTTTCCTACATAGAGGTGGGCCAAAGAGCAGGAGGGTATTGGAGTGCAGCCATTTCTCTTTTTAATCAGGACAACCGTGTGAGGCTGTTGTATACCTCCACCCTATCCAAATAGACTTAAGTCTTGTTTCTTGCTTAAAGGCACTAAGACAGGGTGAATGCTTGCACCTGAGTGATTCACTTTGAATTGCAATAACATTCACATGAGTAAAATGTCCCAAGTGGAGTATTTAATTCCTTTTTTTGCTCACAGCGCACATGAGAACTTTCATTTGTTCCTCTCTTGGAGGAGATTGGTGGGAACCGCTTTTGCCTGGAGAGAGAAGACAGCTCTCTGTGTGATGGAAGCACTGCTTAGTCAGCCTGCATTTGCATAGTGAGGAAGTGTGCGTTTGCCTGCCTAACTGCGTACCTGTGTGCGTGTGTATGTGTCAGTGGGCATGCCTTCCAGTAAACACTTATTGAACCTTATTTTGGCATTTGGTCAACAAACGCAATGTAACCTGAATTGCACCCATCACTGTAAGAAGTTGTGACAAGAGGCAGGAGACTAATGTGACCTGACTACAACTAATGCTTCAGATCAATTCGTTTACTACTAGCCTTCCCTGCCTTAGTCTCGCAGCGCCAGCCGCTAACATGCGTAAAGTCTGGGACACAGCGCTGGCTAACTGCATCAGTGCCCGCCTATTCGACAAGCGAGGTGTTTTGATTGACACGCAGGACGACCAACTAGGTAACTCAATGGCCAAGTTGGATGTTAAACTTCCAATGAGGAATGCGTTGGAAAACTAAACTGGGGTTCAGGTCTTGTAAATGTGTAAAATGTGTGGGTGAGAATGCTAACAGTCAGTGGACATTGACAATATCACTTCCCGAAAGTGGGTGTTGAGCTTAAATGGGTATCACAGTTGCTTATGCGACGTAGTGCTAAGGGACGCCAGAGGCTGAGGCTGATCTACAACAGGGACGTCCGTGATGATAATTACATTGTGTACATAGTTGCCAACATGAGATACGCTGTCTAAGCTATCCCTATGTCTTTGTTCCAACTGTGATGCTCATTGTGGCATGGATGAGTGGTGGGGTCTTTGGTATTCCGGGGTTCAAAGGTCGCTGCTGTGTTTAACCGTTGGGGTCACAGGGTGGAGGCTATAGGAGATTGTATAAATGGTAGTCCAAACAAAACTGTGCTTATATACTTAGCACTTTAGTACTATGCACTTTTATATACAGGCCACTAGGAACTTTGTTGGATTATTTAATTATATATTGACGTGGTAGTAGACACGATGACAAGGTGCTTAATATTGTTTGCTTACAATTGCTGGGGTATGACCTGTCCAACAAATGACACGTGTACTACATGTAAGTCGCTTTGGATGAAAGCGTCTGCCAAATGCCCTAAATGAAAATGTAGTCAAGGAGACACACTCGCCTAACAAGCACCTTACCCAATTATCTGATAGCATTCACTTAGAACTCTCAGCGGTTCTCTCATAAATCGGTCCATATATGTGTGTGTGTGTGTGTGTGTGTGTGCGCGTGCGCGCGTGTGTGAGCGTGAATTAGCCTTTCAGCAGGGGAGCTTATTAAATGCACCACAACAGTGTGCTAAGGAAAGCGGAGTGGCTGATATGAAATGAGGTGAGGGTGTGAGGGGTTGAGGGGGTTGCTGAGCTAGCGAAGCAGGAATCCACATTCGACAGCACATTGTGCTAGGAACTGGGGACTTTTGAGGAAACCTCAAATATATCACACAGAAGGCTGGCAGCTTCGTACTGCACACACAGGGAATGAATAGATTGAGAATTGATAAATAAATTGAGCGTGTATAATTATAATTGTTATGCTACAATGCAGTCTCTCCTTTCTGTCACAAAAGGTTAGATACGTGTGTGTGTGTGTGTCAGACTGTACCAGCACATTCTCACAAACACTTACTTATTGCATTGTTGACACTATATTCATAGCATGCATTAGTCCCCAAATAATAAAAACACACTAAACGCCCTCCCCTGTCTGTCATCGTTCAGAGAGGGAGACCTTATAAACAATGGTTATTATGGGCTGTCAACCTCTGCCCTTCAGGGGTGACACCTGGTTCATCAACTACCACAAAATGCCTCATTGTTTCCATAAGGGTTTACGGGTGTCTGTCTGTTTTTATGTACTATATTATGTGTGAGAGTGCCAGCCTGCTCATTTGTTAGTCCCGGCCCCATTTTCCCCACTGTGTTGTTTGCTAGCATGAAGCGACGGGTAATTAGCCCTGCAGGCCTCTTGTTGCCTGGCTGTTTGTTTACGTCAGTATGTGCGGATTTCCTCCTGAGAACGGAGGCGTCGTTCAGAAGTGAGCATGAGAGAAGGGGCTGGCTGGAACAAATGAATGAATGAATGAATGACAGGAAAATCCCTGACTCACATGAGTGCAAGTTCATTTTCTTATACAGCAGCGGAAGAAATTAAGAAACCACTGCAGCAGTCTCCCAGCTTTTTACCATTCATACATTTTTATTTTCTGTTTACATGTGATCTATGTATTTTTAGATCACATTTATACATTTAGATCACATTTATACATTTACAGTATATTTATTCTGTAAAATGTAAAGTGTGCGGTGGTCTCAAAAAAGTATTTGACGCAATCTCTGATGACACAGCAGTGTTCCTCAAACAGCATTTTGGATTGCAGAGAGGGGGAGCGTATCATTCAGGGATCACAGCGAATATTCTACTGAACATGTACAGTAGTCACATAAAGGGATGAGAAGAGACTTAAGAGCACACTGTTAAGAAATAAGTCATCACAGTTGGGGAAGACTAACTTATTTGCGTAGAAACTTTGGAGAGAGGGGGAGAGGGCGTGTGTGTGTGTGGTGGTGGTGGGGGGGGGGGTTTCAGAGGTCATCGTGACAGCTGACACCATATTTACATTTTCCATGTTCCATAACGCAAGAAATCCAATGTCCCGCTCATTAGTTAGCCCCTTGTGGAGGTGTTAACACCCCTTCCCCACCCCCGATCAACCCACCTGTCATTACTCCAATATGTCCCGTGTGTGTGTGTGTGTGTGTGTGTGTGGCCTCGTCAATATCCATTCCCCTGCCTCCCACTGATGGGGATTAAACATTCATCATAATGTTTATTTATGACCAGCAGACATCTGGGATCTCCATGGGGTCACCCTTGTCCTGTGTACACACACACAGACACACATACTTTCTCTCATTAATAAGCCTCATAATAAAATAGAATACTCACATGAGTAGAAAACACAGTTACCTAATTCTTACATACGCCAACAGTGTAATATGGACTAGTGGCAAGGTCTTGCAGACTGGGGGTGTTGATGCAGCTGTAGATGGATCCACTCTAGTGGTAAACAGAAAAAGGGCATGTTTCCTGCCTCCATCGTGGGCTTAGGTCTGGTCTCTCCCACAAGGAGCATGCATGGCCTGGGAACATCTGTGACCGTGGCCTCAACAGTCACTGTAGTGTAACAGGACCACACCAGAGCAGATGTCACATTGGACTGTGACACTGATAGCTGGTGTGTGTGTGTGTGTGTTCGTGTCCGCCCGCCCGCCCGCCTGTTTGTGCATGCATGAGAAAGTAACAAAAACCAGCAAATCCAGTTTACACTCTCTCTCTTCTTCCTTCCCTTTTATCTCCTTTATCTCATTGACTGACATTTCCCCTATTTTTTCCATGAGTTATCCTAGCCCCCCCCCACACACACACACACACTTCTCTCTTTCTCACACCCCACGTTCATATCTTGTCTGTGCTTCTCTGTCTTGTAGATCCTTTAACTAACGCTCCTTTATGGTCTGTGCCTGCCTATCCTAGTGTAGCGTAGTGTGTAGACCAGATGCATCTTGGGTAGACTGCCTCTCTGTGCAGGCATGGTTTGGGGTTGCAGAAGGGAGGGGTGGGATCATCTGGCCCTGCGCCAGCCCAATTTGAGTCTCTCTCTCTCTCTCTCTGAGAGCATCGTCCTCCCCCTCTAAGCATTAACCTGTAGCTCACCACGTCTCTCTCTCTCTCTCTCTCTCTCTCTCTCTCTCTCTCTCTCTCTCTCTCT